>CANXYC010621679.1:0-13153 GCA_948193065.1 Aleurites moluccanus | reverse complement strand
GATTATTGCTTTTGGTTTTGGATTTGGTGTGCCAAATGTATGTGTTACCTATCTAAGTTGACTTTGGATGAACCAATAGGATGAAAGTAAGAAGAATGGATGGTTGGATGACTAGGTTTCACCAAAATTACCATAGAACCTAAACCATTGGATTATGTCTTAGTAGTTGGATAAATTTTTCCCACCAACACATTTGTCATCTTCTTCCTTAGCAAAATTTCAGCCATAACTCCTTTCTTCTTCCATGAATGGTTCGGCTATTGCATGTAAAAATCAGACTCTAAAGTTATGAAACCTATGTATAGAATAGTATTCCATGGTACTGTATATAGATTTTGGCATGTAGATAAAATACTAAGTTTGCATATATATATATATATATATATATATATATATATATATATTAAGTTGTTTGTAATTGATGTTTTGCTTGTATATATGGAGATGAGTTATATGTATATATATATATATTGATATTGAGATTGTTGATGGAGATCCAGAAGGGATCAGTAGTTGGAATGATTGTGGATATTATTAAAGTGTTGTTTGTTTGTTTTTGATTTTGGGCATAGTCCTATTTTAGAGGAGATGCTGTCGAATTTTCCTCAGCACTTTTATATATTCATTAAGTTGTTTTGTCCGTTGCATGCCATATAGATAGTTCATTGGGGTTCTTCGTGGTATTGGTCGCTTATGCATCACCCATACCCTAGGACCGTTGAGACTCCCGGGATGGGTCGTGACATTGAGGTTGAGAGGGAAGTGGTAATCTATTTGGCATTAGTTTGTTTACTCATAGGGCAGTGACAATGGAAAGGTAAGGTTTTAGCAATGCTTCTGGTTGAAACCACATTCAGTTTAGGTTGGTGTACAAGATTGAAGATGATACCATGCTTAGTCTTGGTTTAAAGACTAACTTGGAAAGATGAGGTTAGATGTTGCCTAAAGGTTCTTTTTTGGAAGCTATGGTCAAGTTTAGCCTTGAGGTTGATTGGTCCTATTAGATTGATCCATACTACTTTTGGGAGGCTATGGTCAGGTTTAACCTTGAGGTTGATTAGTCCTATCAGATCGGCTGAGGTCAGCTATGGTAAGGCAAATGGTCAAATTTTCCATGGAGTTTGGTTGGTCCTATCAGAACAGTTCAGGTAAGACCATGGTCAGATTGGGCTTAAGTTATTTTTTAGATCGGACGTGGCTTTGCATAACTTGGATAATTGTTATACGACTAAGGGTCTCTGGTCAGTTATCCCGGTTATCCTTCATGTAAGAACTTCTTTTTTTATTGATCCTTTTCTGTTTAGATCCCATTCTTGATATCTGACTTTTAGTTTAAAATGACTTAGGTATGGCTAAAGGATCACCTTTAGATAGTGAGTCCTCTAGATAGGCTGGCCTATTCAGCTGCCAAATACCACATGCGCATAACCTTGATCCATTTTGACTCTCAAAGATAGTGAACTACTTGGCTTTTGGAGTTAGATCTAGAGGATTTTCTATGTGATTGGCTCTTTCATCATAAAGAGTTATGGTTACAGGATGGTTTACTTAATGGGTATAGGGTTGACCACTTTTATCAGGGAACTAAGATCCTGAGGCAGATGGGTCAGTATCAGGGTATTCCATTAGCTAGGGTTACCTTTCTTACATCTTTTATTACTGGTATTGTTGCCCAGGCCACAATGAATGGCTAGAGGAGGTCTATGAGTTTTGTTAGAACGACTAGCATTTTAGATAAGTTGGAGGACTATGATGCTTGGTTCCTTACTTCTATCTAGCTTATTGAGAAAATTAGGAGGGTTGCCTTGATAAATGAGCTAGAGGTTGACATAGAGACTGACGACACAACTATACCTATGACTGACACAAAGGCACTAGCTAGTGGAGTGACAAAGATAACAATGTTGGCTTCTGAGAGACTAGCATATGATAAGGATCTTGAGAGACTAGCAGATGATAAGGATCCTAAGAAACTAGTTGATGATGGGGATTTTGAAGATGATGATTTTGACGATGACAGGGACATTCATCCTAAGAGGAGGAAGACTCAGAGTTAGAGACTTTCTTTTTCAGCTTCCATCCACATTTTAGATTTTGACTTAGATGCTTTTGACATTTGTCTGAACAGTGGGATCTTTTATTTGAATAAAATGAGACGAAAGTTTATTTTTGACATTAACCATAATGAATGAGATAGGATTTATGATTTATGCGTTTTGAATTCCTTGCCAGAGCAATGATAACCAAAATGAGATATTATTTTTCTTTTTTCTTTCTTATTTTTTCTTTCTTTCTTTTTTTCCCTTTTTTCTTTTTTTCTTTTTACTTTTTATTACTCTAATTTTTGCCTAAGCCACCTTATCAGGTTTTGAATTTAGCGAGCAATAGTCAATTAAACTTGGCATAAAAAATGATGATTTTATTATGATTTGGATTGTACCCAAAATGGGTTGCATGCGTATCTCGGTAACACTTTTTTTTTTTATAATTAATTTTTCTTGGGAGAATCATGTCTTCATAGTTATTGTTTACAAAACTCAATAGCATTATGCAAAGTATCTCTATAATTGATCCAGATTACATGGGTTTGAAAATTCATTCCTATCCATATCCATGAGTATGGCTCCTCCGCTAGATATAATCTTCTTAAGCACATAGGGACCAACCCAGTTAGGTTGAAACTTCCCTGTTGAATCATGAATCAAAGCTCTAATTTCTTTCAAGACCAAATTTCCTTCCTCTAATCCTCTGGCAATCACTCTTTTGTTGAAATGCCTAACCAATCTTTGTTGATAACCTTGAATATGATACAAAGCAACCATTCTCTTTTTGTCTATGGTGTTTAGCTGATCATGATACCTTTTGATCTATTTTGCATCGTCCAGTTGACTTTCACGTATGACTCTTGCAGATCAAATTTGCATTTTAATTGGAAGGATTGCTTCTATGACAAAGACTAAAGAATAGGGGTTGTTACAGTTGGGGTGTGAATGGAAGTCTAGTATCCCTATAACGCATATGAAAGATGCTCATGCCAATTCTTGTGACTGATAATCATTTTATGTAGGATAGTCTTGAGAGTCTTGTTTGCTGCTTCAACTGCCCCATTTGTTTGCGGATGATAAGATGAAAACCTATGATGCTGAATCTTCTCCCTTTTAAACAGGTAGCTACTTCTTTCTGGAAATGTGAGTCATTGTCTATTATGATCTCAAAAGGTAACTCATATTGACAGATTATATTGATTTGAGTACTACCCTTTTAGCATTCAACACTTGATAGGAGGCTGCTTCATCCTACTTTATGAAGTAGTCAATGACCACTAAGATATACTCATGCCCGTTTAGGGATTTTGGATTAATGTGACCAATGACATCTACATCCCAAGTTGCAAATGGCCATAGAGTTGCCGTCGGCTATAGCGAAATAGAAGGTCTCTTCTGTAACTTGGAAAAAATTTGACACTTGTGCATCTCTGTATATATTTAGTACAATCTTCATTCATGGTCCGCCAAAAGTATCATAGATTCATGATCTTTCTTGCCAAAGCAAAACCATTCATGTGCAGCCCGATTCTCTATCGTGAACCCATTCCATTATCTACTGAGTTTCTTCTTCTGTCGCATATCTGAGGTGAACATTATTTCATGCCCTTCTATACAGTACATCACCATTTGGGATGAAGTTGCTAGCTAATTGCCTTATTGTCCTGCGATATGATTTTGATGCCCTTTATGGATACTGTGCATTTTTTATGAAATTGAATATATCCTAAAACTAAAGTTTACCATCGGCTAACTGAATCTGCATGCAAGTAGTAGCATACCTTGGTTGTCGCCATACTTTAATGACCACTGGTTAGATTATCTTTATACCCATCATATCTATCATGGAAGCTAAAATTGCCAAGGCATCAGTGAACTAATTCTTAGCTTGAGGTAAATAGTGAAAGGATAATTCATGAAAGTTCTAAACGAGATCATTTACTAGATGAAATTAAGGCATCAAACTTTTTCTCTTATCTTCCACTTAACAAAAGTTTGGGAGACGATCAGATTGGAATCCCCATATACTTCTAGATAATTAATTCTCATATTGACTAAACATTTTAAGCTGCATATGCATGTCTCATACTCAGCCTCATTATTGGTTACTTTAAAGGCAAGTTTAACAGCCATGGGCAAACGATCTCATATGGTGTAACAAAAATGATGCCAGCTCCAAAACCCTTGCTATTAGCTGCACCATCAAAATACATTTTCCACACTTCTGGTTTTATTTCCATGATAACTTCATCTAGGAATCCAGGAAGAATCATTACTCTGCAAATAACTGGTAAGCAATGATGCTTCTCTTGATTGAATTTCTCATGACAAACTTTAGATCAAATGCTGCGAGAATTGCCAACTATCATGTTATTTTACTGTCAAGAACCAACTTCTCCATAAGGAATTTAAAGGGGCTATTGTTAGCGGTAACATGTGTGGTATATGAACCCAAATAATGTTGCAATTTATGGCATACCCAAACTAGGGCTAAGCACAACTTCTCAATTTGGTTGTATCTAAGTTCATGTACAAGCATGCATTTACTGAAGTAGTAAATGACATTTTCTCTATAAGAATCGACTATGTTCTGAGCAAGCATTGCACCCATAGCTTCTTGAGTTACAAACAAATATAAGAGAAAAGGTTTGCCTGGCCTCTGAGGTTGCAGAACAGGGGGATTCAATAAATATTTTTTAATCTTCATAAAGTCTTGCTGGCACTCATCATTCCATTACTTAGGGACTCCTTTTCTCAATAGTTTAAAGACAAGAGCACAAATGTCAGTTAATTGGGCAATAAATCGACTGATATACTACAAGCATCCTAGAAAACCCATAACCTCCTTTTATGTTTTCAGAGTTGAAATTTCCAAAATTGCCTTTGACTTGGCTGGTCAATTTCTATTCCCTTCTTACTGACTATGTATCCCAAAAATACCCTATAAGATGTACCAAAGAGACATTTTATAGGATTCAGCTTCAGATTGTACTGTCTAAGTCTAAGGAAGAACCTCCTTGATGTATCTAAATGCCTTTCCACAGCTTCAGATTTTATTACAATGTCATCCACATAGACCTCTAATTCTTGTGAATCATGTCATGAAAAATGGTGGTGCCATCCTTTGATAGGTTACCCCAGCGTTTATTAAGCCAAATGGCATGACTCTGTAGCAATAGGTACCCCATTCCGTGACGAATGTTATTTTTTCCTTATCAGGGGGATTGACCTGAATCTGATTATAGCCTGCATACAAGTCAGTCAAAGAGACTACCTCGAAACCCACCATGCGGTATAACAATAGGTTGATATGGGGTAAAGGAAAGTCATCCTTTGAGCAAGCCTTATTCAAGTCTCTATAATCCATATGCATTCTCACCTTTCCATCTTTCTTTGGTACTAGGGACTATATTTCCTAACCATGAAGGGTAGGTTATTCGATTGATGAACTTGTTCTTTAGTAGCTTAGTAACCTCTTTTTAAATTTTCAGTGACCACTCTGCTTTCAACCTTCTCAATTTCTACCTGATAGGCTTCATATGCTCATAAGTTGGGATCTTGTGAACTACAATGCTTGGATCAATTCTAGTCATATGCTCAGGTTCCCATGCAAAATAATCCTTGAATTCCAAAATTTTTTAGGATAAAGAATCCCTATCATGTTATGAAGATGCAATGTATGTGAGTTTTGGATTATCTTCTGTGCCAAAATTAATTGATTCTATATTTTCATTTTTTTATTTCATTCATTTTATTTTCTTTTGATGTATTAGTTTGATTAGAAAAATCTAACAAAGGAACATAAGAGGAAAATGCAAAAGTTTTATTATGAGAAAAGGTCCCATCATCATGGGTTACATCATAACTAAAAGAAAAACTAGTGAGGTCTTTTACAGAGTTAGAACGAAGAAAAGGAAGACACAGACTCAAATGACTCGAACTCAAATGTCTCAGACTCATACGACTCGGACTCAAGTTGAGATTCAGACTTAGGTTCAAACTCGGACTCTAGCTCGATTTCATCAAGGCAGGCTATCTTCTCATAATACTAATTTTGTGGTGGGGAAAGAGTGGTTTGAATAAGCTTTGTAGGGCATGCTTTTACTCCACTTCCTATTTGTTTTGATCCCATATGTAGACTGGTTTGTAACCCTCTATATTTTGGATTTGTAGGATTTTAGAATAATTCAAAGACTGGTGGGGATGTTGGATTCTGGCTAAGCAGGGGGGAAGGATGTTCCCATTTTCAATGAGGTCCTAGATTTTGTGCCTAAGGTTTTTGGCATATCTCAGTTTCATGCCTATGGCCTTGGTGATATTTGCAGTATTCATTCATGTTCCAACTTATAGGCATATGGTTTGGAGGTGGCCTCGGTTTTAAAGGTGTGACCAGCTTAACATCTAATGGTTATTTGTAAATTAAGCTAAAGGGCTTACCAAAATCAAAAATAGGTACCCATTATGAGCCACTTGATTTTAGCTTGATCTGATATATGGATTTGTCCATGCTATCCAAGGATTTGGTTAAGTAGGCCATTGCATTATGGAAAAGGGGTGGGGGGGAGTTTGCTGAGCACTTAGGGCTTTACAAAAATAAGCTTGTTGAGCAGCTAAATGTAATACCCCCAGATGGAGCCAATTAGATTACAGTAACTCAGAGTTTTGAAAAGTAGTGATTAGACATTGATGGGGAATGAAAATTTGAAAAATAGTTATAGAAGCTAGAATAGAACATAAGTAAATTTGAGGAATTAAGTAAATATGATAGAATAGACAAAATATGACAAACTGGTTAATGTTAGACAGGCTCAAGTGAATGAAGTTAATGAGAAGTAATCAAATCAATAAGAGAAAATGAGTAAACAAGTAAAGACAGTTAAGAAAAAATTCAGTATGGAGATTAAAGACTTAAAAACAAGCAATTATAGAGACAGTTATGGATTTTTAAATAGAATAAATGGGAGTTAGTATTGGAGGATTAATAATGATGAAGAGCTAATTAGAAGTTAGTTAGAATAAAAAGAGGAATGAAATTGCAAAGGATTAAGGTGTTTAGGGAGGAAAAGTAAAATTTTCAAGTTAAAGGCAAGTCAGACCCACCAAATTTGTCACCATTTACATAAGTTGAAAAGTCAAAAAATTCTTGTCTTTTGACTCATTTATGGGCCAACCATATATGGCTATATATGTTGAATTTTAGTTGTTTTACTTAAGTTAAAATAGTATAATAAATATCTTTACACTTGTCAAGTTTTTATGAAACAAAATTCTAATACTTATCATCATTCTTTTATTATTTTCTTAAGTAAATAAAAGAAAAAACCAATATCATTTCCTATCCTAGTCATCCAGCCATTTAAGAGTAAAATAGCTAAAGGTTTACTTGTTTTATTTGTAGTAATTATTTTAAAAGAATTGATGGAGCACATGTCAAATTTACAAATAAAAATCTCAAGAATTCTAGAATTATTTATATTTCTCTACAAAAATTTCTATCAATAATTTATTATATTTGTAATTAGATTTTCATATTTTCTATATATATTAGTAAGGATAAGAATAAAGAAGTTGGGAAAAGAGATTCTTCACAAAACCATTGAAGTGGCCGAACCATCCTTAAGCAAAGTTCCTAGGAAATTTTTCAACATTTCTTCTCCAAAAGCCTTCCTATAGTTAAATATTGGTGGGATTACTCCATAGAAATCCATAGTTAAGCTATTATAAAATAGAAAAGGTGATTAAGAGGTGAAAATAGTGTAGATAAAGGAAGATTAAAGATAAAAGAGAAGGAGGGATTTCAAGGTGACAAGGAAGAAGATGAAGTTTGGCTTAAGGTAAAATTTTGTTTCTTGATGTTTTTAGTTGTTTATTGATATATATGTATTGAATGGTTATTGAATTTATGGATTTAAGTAAGACATGGAATTATGAATATTTATTATTGAAAAATTAGACTTTTTCTTGAAAGATATGTATTGAGAACAAGTAAGAAAGATATAAATGGTTATATGTGAAATTTGAGATTTCAGATTTTGATAGAAGTAGTAAGTTAGGTCTATTATTCCATAATCTTAATAACTGAATTTTCTTAAATATAAAACATAAAATTTGTAGATAAATATGTTATTTATAATCCTGTAAAATGAATTAGGAAAATTCTTAGTGAGGTAAGAGATATTAAATAAAAATTGAGACTGACTCAAAATTAGAGTTTTTGAAAAATGCTACAGTGTTTTTATTTTACAGAATGTTAGAGATTTAATTAGGCTAAGTTTTCAACATAAAAAATGTTATTTATGTCTTATATAGAGTCATGTAAAAGGGTTTTGTCATTGGATAAGTATTTTATGAGATATAGCCAAAACAATAGAGATTGACCGGATTGGAGTGCAGGACAACAAGGCTGACAGTAAGGTTAAGTTCAAACTGTCACCATATGCTGTGTAGAACTTGAACATAAGAAAAATAATTAAGGAAATTAGATATGTACATAATGAGTTATAGGCAAAAGAACATATACTGCTAGAATGAAGGAAAACCAGTAAAAGTTTAAGAGTTTAAACCCTAAGTTAAGGAACGTATGAATTGTAAGTAAACTAAAGTTAAGAATAGTATATGATATGTAAATATATACTGATTTTAATGTTAATTGATGTGGATATTCATAAGAAAAAGATGATATAAGTGGAATTTCAAAGTAAGGAAGTAAAGAGTAAATGTAAAGTAATTTTAGCAAGGTGAGTTATGTATACATTATTATGCATAATCATAACTTGATTTATTGAATCAATGAGCATATTTTCTTCTTAACTGAATGCCACCTTGTAATTGCTATTGATCATTTCTTTGAATTTTCTTCAAGTCTAAAATGACCCATTTTCATTGGTCATCATTGGAATTGCAATGCCTATGTATTTATTCTTATTGAGAGCCTGAATTTGATTGACCTTGTACTGAAATGCTTCCCAAAAGTATGCACACCAAATGTACAACCATATGCCATAATGTATATTGTTGAATTACTACTTTGTTACCGAGAACAGAACTGACATATGTTCAATGAATTGTATTGACACTAATTGACAAACAACTCATGTTTACCTATTGAAATGCCATTGTACAGTAATGTTACTAATAATTACTTGATATTGTTATTGATTTTTATTAGCCTATTTATATGTGGATTTGATAGAGCTACCTTACTGACGGGGTAGTGGGTAAGTACCGTCAGCATTGTACACAATGATTTCTTTATAATGTTTACCCTAGTTAGGAAGGGACTTATCCTAACCGTGAGGTTTGGCCCACCTTATGATATCTTACATGAAAATGATACGTGTTCAAGGCCTAATATCTGTCACTTCTACATGTGAATATAAATGTGATACATATATCAACCTTAATCCATATTGCTTACCATTGATATCCTTTTCTTTTGTAATACCCCAACAAACAGAATAGTGGATAGTGAGATAGAACAGTAGACAATAGATGAATATAATGAATTAAAGTAATTGATGAAGTATTAATTTAAGTATGAATAGGTTCAATCAATTACTGAAATATACAGAGAATGATAGAATATAATACTCAAGAATTTTTGAGCCTCAATCGGGTCACTTTTGTAATATTGTCCTGGAAATTGCCGGTGTTAATTACACTGCTAGGGAAATAGCAGTCCAGCTAATTTAAGAATTTTTGACCCAGACCTGGGGGGATTAAGTTACTTAATTTTATAAGAAATTATGGTGAAAAGAAAGAGTTGAAAAATATTTTGGAATACTGAAAATAAGAGTAATAACAAAATCGTAATTTATGGCAACTTTGGGGTAATTATGAAAATCCACTATCTGGAATCCAAAAATGACCCAAAACTATTTTTAAATGATAGAACAACCCAAAATTAGGTAATTTACTCCCCAAACTTGAAGTTGAATCTAAACAGAATAGACAGAATAAATTAAAGAAAGTTTTGGGATCAAAATGCAATTAAGAAAAATTTTAGACCAAAGTGCAATTAAATAAAGTTCTGGGACCCATCCATTTACACCAAAATTCTAGAAAGTAAGCATGTGTAGCCGTCCATGATGTTGGAGGGAGATTTTTAGTATAGATTTTGTTAATTAATATTCTTAGAAATTGGACAAATGTCCATTATTCTAGAAATCTCTACAACTTTCTCTACTTCTTTTAATTACTGGCTTTGATATATATAAAGAGAAAAGGTAGGTGGCCATTTTTGCATCTCTTGGCCGAATTCTTCATCCCAAAATACCAAAGAAATAAGTTTTCTAACCCTTCCAAATAAACCAACTAAAATAGATAGGAAAGTTGATGAGAGAAAGAAGAGTGAAAAAAGGAAGTTGATGGAGATTATGTTAAGCTGTTTTGAGAAATAAAAAAGAGAAGGAAAAGAATTATTTAAGTGCAAGGTAATGATTCTAAACTTATCATTTTTAATTGTATTTAAGAGTTTTATTACTTGATTTAGCAAATAATTGAGGTGAATAAGCTAAAAGTGTAAATAAGGGGCTAGGGTTTAAAGGGGATTCTAAATCTATTTTACGGAAGTAAATTTTAGACAATATTATGAATTTTTAATGAATGAATTTGAAGTTGATTAAAACATAAAAGTTGTAGATAAATATGTTAATTAGATGTCTATAAAAGTAATTTATAAAATTCAAAGTGAGGTAAGAGTTATTGAGTAAAACTTGTGACTGACCTTAAATTAGATTTTCTAGAAAATGCTACTGTATTTTTATTGTACAGACCATTAGAGATAGAATAAGAAGAAGTGTTCAACATGAAAAATATTAATTTATGTCTAATATATATTACTGTAAAAGGTTTTAGAAATTGGATTTGTGGTATATGAGATATCAGGTTATGAGTGCAAATTGCTCGGATTGACTAATAAATAGAATATAAGTTACTGAATTCTAATGATATAAGGACCCTAAATTCTAAATTAGAGAAAGTGATAAATACAAAAAATGTTAATTTATATGTTATATAAATGGATATAAAATTTCTTTGTAATTGGATGAACATAGAATTAATTATAGGCATGGAAACAGGGTATATTCGGACAAGGATTTCAGGGCAGTAGTTTAACTTTGAAAATTCACTAATAATTTTTCAGTGTACCAAATAATCTGAAATTTGGATATGTTATAATATTATATGTCTATTTTCAATATGAAAATAATTACAGTAATTGGTTAAGTATAGATTGAGTTATTAGGAAAAGAACAGAATCTGCCAAGTCAAAGTTACAGGACAGAATGCAAGCAGCAGGGCTGGTTAGAAGGCTAAGTTTAAATTAACACTATAAATTGTATAGTGATGGGAATAAGGTGAATTTCGGATATGTTAGAGATTAATATGTCTAGTTTAAGTAGGAATAAGAATTGAAGCAACTGGATAAGTGTAGAGAGAGATAGGAGTAATGAAACATAGGCTGCCAATAAAGGTTCATTATAGGCAAAACCTAAAACTTAGAAATTTGAGGAATTTTCTTTAATATAAGTATAATTAATGTAATTTTATGTTAAATAATATCTAAATTGAAATTAATTGGATATTGTAACACCCCAATAGACAGAACATTGGATAGTGAGGAAGTACATAAGACAGTATAGATATAACGGACCATAGTAACAAATATAATATTAATTGAAGTATGAATAGACTCAATCAATTATGGAAATATACAAAGAATGATAGATAATAATATTTAAGAATTTTTAAGCCTCAATCAGGTTACTTTTGAGATACTATCTCGGAAAGTATAGGTGTTAATTACACTGCCGGGAAAATAGTTGTTCGGCTAATTTAAGAATTTTTTACTCGAACCTGGGGGATTAAATAAGTTAATTTTATGTGAAATTATGATGAAAAGAAAGAGTTGAAAAATATTTTGGAATACTGAAAATAAGAGTAATGGCAAAATTGTAAATAAAGATAACTTTGGGGCAATTTTGAAAATCCACTGTCTGGAATCCAGAAATGACGCAGAACTATTTTTAAATGATAGAACAACTTAAAATAAGGTATTTCACTCCCCACACTTGAGGTTGAATATAAACAGAATAGACATAATAAATTACAGAAAGTTTTGGGGTAAAAAATATAAATAAGGAAAATTTTATGCTAAAATGCAATTAAACAAAGTTGTGGGACCCACCCTTTCAAGAAGTGGAGCTAGGTGGCCGGCAATTGTCACGACCTGTTTCCGGATCGCGACGGTCTTAGGGCACGGGAGATGCCAATGGCGACCGGCACCTGTAGAACGCAGTATCACATGCACAATCTACAAACCAGAATATATTATCCATTTTAGTTAGTTACCTTCCATTCTGTTATTCTATAATTCATTCTGTAATTTACTGCAAATGGTTGTAACAATTCATATCTCATATCATATAAACATCATATAACTCATATATCATCAAATATCATATATACATGTTCATTTCCTAGCTAACCCATATATACCACATGGAGCAACTAGATTATGAACATCAAAATAATACAAATTAGAATATATACATCAGTAATGCTGGCAAAAATCCCCGGATGACAGACAGGATTCTGCACTCTACTCCTCTCCTGAAATGGGTAAACAAAGAAATGGTGAGTATATAAGATACTCAGTGAATATATATGCATCACAAGGCAAATGAGATAGAACAATGATATATATCTATAATAAAGGAACAATGGGACAGTGCCAATCATGTTGATTTACAGAATCAGTATCAAAAATTTGTAGGAATATCAATGCTCATATCAAGTCATGGAATCATATGGTAAGACAGATATAGGGCCCTGAAACACGTAGACTATATATAATCACACAGTCGATCACATATCAAGTAAGCATAACATTGATCAGGTCCTATGGCTTGGGCCAATAATCCTTCCCAGCTAGGGCTTCAATATCAATGTGCACATTGCTGACAGTATGTACCCACTACCCTGTCGGTGCGGCAACTCTGTCAAACCACATTTAGGTCAATATAAATGAATATCATATCAATAGACACCATTATACAATAATGGTATCATCACTGTCAATAAACTCAATATCTTTCAAATCAAAT
>CANXYC010621552.1:0-37763 GCA_948193065.1 Aleurites moluccanus | reverse complement strand
TTAAAACATAAATTAACAACTTTCATGTTTTACACTTTACCCAAATATGTCTTTAAGAGTAAGTAATGGCCAATACTGAATTCAGCTGCAGTCAAAGCAAAATTTCTGAGATTTTCAAACTTCTCATTAAATTTTAAAATTCTCCAAACAAAATAAAATTGATAATGACACTTCAAAAAAATGGCAGATATTACAACCTTCATCTCCTATTTTTCTTCTTCGGTCACCAATATAACGAACCTCACATATTATTTCATAACAATCGATATTTTAAGAATAATCTGAATATATCATAAACACTAAAAAAATAAATAATCATTATTAATACTAGAATAACATCAAAATCTATAAAGAAATTTAAGAATGATTTATCAATTATTTTTTTTTGATTGATCATTATTCATAATAAAAAAAAAAAAAAAGCAAGATTCAAACATATAAATAATAAATTATAAATTATATGTTTAACCATTCTGCTATAAATACATGACGCACTCAATATTAAAAATATAATTTAAATAGTAAGCAACAAATATTTAGGAAAAATTATTTTCCTAAACTTGGTGGGACCTCCCTTTTGAGAATTTCATTTTTATTGCTTGTTTCCCACTAAAATATTTTCTTCAGAGAGATATATATATATATATATATAAGTATTTTAAATATTTTCTACCAGAACTATATATATAATAATATTTTCATAATTATTATAATTTAATAAAAAATATATAAAAAAGTATATATATATCACAATAATTCATATTAAATTATTTTAAAAAATAAGTAAATTGTATAATTTAATTTTTTTTATCTATAATTATATACAGATGTTAAATTTTTTTTAAATATCGGGTGATTTCGAATCGAGTTATTTTCAATTCGGATCATCTCATATTTGATTATTTTAAATTTAGGTGGCTTTCACTATTCGGGTTGGGTTATATTTTGATTGGATTATTTTTAAATTTTAGTCATTTCGAATTAATCTAATATTAGGTTCATGTCATTTTCAAATTGAATCATTATCAAATTTTCAATCACTTGGATGCATTTACCAGGAAATTCAATGTGTTTTCCAATTAATTCATTTACTAATTTAAATTTTGTCATATTAATTTTTAAAAATAGATTATTTTTAAATTGAATAATTCAAATTTTAGAATATTAACTATTAAAATTAAATTAAATTTGAATTGAATTTGCGTGGGCCTGTCAAATAGAATCTTTGATTTGGAATTCATTTTGCCATCTCTACTTTTGGGCATTGTAGTACATAGTACGAACCTAGAAAAAACAACCAATAATGCATAGGAATAAACTTCCACTTATAAGCACAATAATGCATTTAGATGATATCATAACTACCCTTAATGGGTCAATTATGAAGCACGCATTGACCCTAAATGGCAACTCTTATTTAATACACACTCTCTCAATGTCTCTACCCTACTCTCACGTGTGATGATTTTTTTTTTCTGTTCTTTTCTCCTCTAGTCACTGGACCCCAAGTATATTCTCATGGGACCAATTAATGAGCTATGTTGTCATACCTGGATTTATTCGATTAATTCAATTAGTTGAATAAAAAATTGAATTAGAAATCGGTTATAAAATCATCTCTGCATTTTTTTTTTTTTACTTTTACAAATTCACTATTTAATTTTTAATTTTTAATTCTATAAATAAATTAATTATTTTGTCTATTTTTATCATTCAATACCTATAAAATAATTAAAATATTATTTATTTACTATTAAAATTTTTCAAATCAACTATATTAAAATAAAAATCACTTCGTTAAATTTGACAAATATCAACAACTAAATAATAATTAATTTTTAAATTTTTAATTATTTAATAAAAATTTTTAAACTTGATTTTTTCTAAAAAAATTTTGTAGTTATAAGTTTATATATAAAGAGAGTAAGAGAAATGAGTTATAAGTTTTATTTTAGAATAATATAATTAATTTAAAAGAAAATAAAAGAATAATATTTTAGATATTAAAATTTATTTTATTATTATTTTTAATTTTTTAATGAAATTTGTAAAAAAAAATTGGACGAAAAAATTTATTCATATGATGAAATTAAATATATAAATTAAATAGTGAGTTTCTTAAAATATAAAAGTGGTTATATCAATTTTAAAAAAATCAAAAATTAAATAATAATTAAATCTTTAAATTAAAAAAAATAACTATTTTTATATTACTCTATACGAATCCCAAACATCAAATAATTGAGATTTAATATCTAATCATTTGACTTTAATATTTATTAATATTAATTTTCTTTATAATATTATATTTTATTTATGTAAATTAAAAATTAACAATATCAATTACATCATAAATATTTATTACTAATTTAATTATTTTCTATTTAACTCATTTTTACTTCGGTTGAACTTTTTGACTGGTATCCCTTTATCCTCACCTGTTCAAATGTAAGGCCGAATTTAAAAATTATGATAATGAGAAAGAAATGTCTTAAGCTATTTGGGCTACAAGTGGGCTTTCTTTATTTAGCCCACACTAAGAAACTCAAGCCTAAGCAAGAAAATCCACAGAATTCTTAACCTAGTCTACAAACCTTTTCCCAATATTCAAAAACTCATACTACATACTATAGTGGGACAACTTTGCCTTGTCAATTAGCATTTTTAAACTTGCCATGTATCAGCCACAACCATAATGACACAAAAGTGATAGAGCATTGGCCGAGTATATTAATTGCATGAAGGCAATAGGGCTATTAATTATAGCTATTATGAGGCACATTTACTTGCAATATCAACCTTGTATAATAATTGATTTTTCTTTTTTCATAACATCTTAGGCTGTATAATGATTAATCGTTATCAATTTTCAGTAAATCGATCAAATCTCTTATTATAATCATTAATAAGAATTTGTATTAAAAAATTTGCATTGCTCTTATTCCCAGGAATCTAATTAGATATAAAAATCATTCTTTTTAATATTAATATTTACTTATAATATTTATTTTATCATGCCGTTTAATTGAATATGATGTACAATAAATAAATTTTAAATAAAATGAGATATAATAACTGTAAAGGATAAACATGATCATATTTAGTTAAAATTTACTTTTATCTAGTAGAATATTATTGAATATCAATTAGATTATAAACTTATCAAATAAATGTGAATATTATATAAATATATCAGTGTACATTACAACAATATAATACAATTTGTTATTTCTCTCATTCACTTATCTTTAAATTCATCAAACCTTTTCATAGTATTAGAGCCATATCTCTAACGAGTTTTTTTTTTTTTTAAGAAAAGTTTCTCTTTTCTTCTAACAATGGCAATTCCACATCATCCTCCACAAATCAATCAAATACAGTCAATGTTGTTTCAGTCATTACTGCCACAAACTGTATTATGCTGAGCAAAGTTTCATTTATTATTGAGTGGTTATAGGAGTTGTTTGGATCTACTTAAAATAGGCATACAAACAGTATTTTGAAGTTCAAAAAAAAATGCTAAATAATTTTTTAAGTATTTGGGTGTAAAAATAAAACTTCGTTTTAAAATTTAAAAATAGATAAAAAAGCTATACCTAATAGCTTTTTTTTTTAAACGATATTTTCAAAACTTTATTTTTAAAACTCTATTTTCAGTCAAACACTCTCATAATCTCCTTGGTTATCTAAAGGAGAAACAAGGAAACCTGCTACTCAGACAACAGGTACAATGGGAAATATGATTTCCAACCCTGATTATCTAGTTTGGATTCAGTAATATCATCTTCTTCTCCATGCCATTCTTGCTTCTACAAGTGAAAAGGTGATGCCTCTTCTTGCGTCTGCTATGACTTCTCAAGAAGCCTAGGGCAAGGCAACAACATTATTTGCTAATAAATCTCGCTCGCGTATTATGTCATTGAAAGAGAAGCTTCTCAATTGCTTCCATGGAACTGGTTCTATATTTGAGTTCATTCAGTAACTAAAATATATTTATGATGAATTGGCTATCAATAGTGCACTAGTTGATAGTGATGACCTTGTCATACATGTTCTTAATGGGCTTTCAGAAGAATTTAAGGACATCAAAGTGGCTATTAAGACATGTGAAACTGAAATTTCTTATGAAGAACTTCATGACAAACTCATTGATCATGAAAACTATCTATAAAATTATCCAACGGACCTGAGATAATGAGTGCACACTATGCAGGACGTAACAATCCAAATCCTTCAAGAGCAGGTCTTGGATCCTATGGAGCAAGGTATGACATATCATAAGGTACCTATTACGCCTCGAACTCGAAGGCATATGACCAACATTAAGGAATGGGTAAGCATAAGGCTTCCAGAACATATAGTCAGCCTGATTAATCACTAAACGACAAAACTATCAAACGACAACTGTGAATATCATAAAATCAGGGCTCTGGCCCACCTGTTAAGCAAAATCTAAAAATAAGTCCAATCCTTTCCCCTTAGGGCTTTCATATACATCATATCATCATTACTGCCTTAAAAATAATTTTGCTCAACAGTAAGCCACTCAAACGAGGAAGCCCAGCTATCCTCTAACAAAATAACTCAAACTTTGAAGAAATTAAAATAGAACAACAAAACCCAACTCAGAAATAACAATGTGGAGCTCTATAATTATGACACAGAATGAAAATGAAATAAATGAATAACCTTCATTGCTGGAGAAAAAATGGTAGAAGAGACTCGATAATAATCTAACTTCTAACACTCACCTGTAAACGGAAAAAACCAATTGAATAGAAGTGAGTGTTCAACTTAGTGAATGATACCATCTAATATATTTACCTAGTGCCATTTAATTATTCTATTATGAAAAATGCTTATGCAATGTGTCATACAGATAAATAATCACATAACCATACATGGATGAAAATTAGTCAACATAAATCACATTAAACCATATTATGAGGAGTCGATCCTCCTATCTAGCTCTCTTAATACAATATGTCTATTAATCCAATCCACAGGGTTCTTCCATCACGACCATAGCCAAGCAACGTCGAGCGATGAGCAAGCCCCGCCGTCATACCAATCATAATTCATCTTATCAAGCTCATCATATCATATCCATTGTACTATATCCATATCATATCCATTGTACTATATCCATATCCTAAATGGTCCTATGTCATCCCAATCTCATCCAACAATCACATTTAATATACAACACAATTAATAATGCGACAATGCACAAACATATGTCTTTAATTAAGTAATAATATTAATGCATATATATATATATATATATATATATATATGGAAAATAGTAAGATATATTAGAAAGTATCACTCATGAACCTGACGATCAACAAACCAGTTGGCTCTCCTTGGAGCGCCCTCTGACTGACTGCAAGGAATACACTTGAAACACTAAAATAAAATACGAGAATTATCAGAATAAATACTCAATACTGACTCTGAAATTAAAATAAATGACTTTTAAGAATTTGCCAAACTTTAGATAGAATCTCCCCTAAAATTAGAACATAGCCCCCTGAAATAAAAATAATCACACTTATAAATAAATAGCCCACTAAATTCCCATCCATCACTATCAGCTTAACTAACCCCTCTTAGGTCTCCAACTCAACAATAAATAATTATTATAAATTTTGCACACCTCAATTATTTGATCCAATTAAATAATTAATTATTATAATATTACATTACATTTTTTAATGGCTTAATGGTCTAAAATACCCCAAACTTTATAATCTTTTACAATTTTATCCTAATTTTTTTTAAACAATTATATTCTAATTTGAAAACTTAAAAGCAATTTTATTCCCAAAGTGACAATAAGGATAAAATGTATTTCCTCTCTCCTAGTTGACCTACCATAACTACTAAATAATAAGAGTGGTGTCCACATCCTTAACTTGGTTAAGGACGAGTTAAGGGTTATATTCAATATCAATTGAATATATCCCACATAGAGTTTTTACACAGGATATTTGCTTTCATATTCTCTTCACAGGAAATCCTTCCTTCTGGTTGATGTTTTGGACATATAAGAACTGCACAAATTTTTTACTCATTCCACTAATTATGCACTATATTATATCCCAACAGGATGTTTACCTCTGTTGAAAAGGAAAAGAAAAAAAGGCAATGAAACTAGGTGTACAAGAAGAGAGAGTTTTTATAACTTTTATAGTTTATATCTTCATATTTTTACAACTTTTACTGTTAATGGCTACAATTAACTTATTATTAACCCAAGTTACGGATGTTGGGTACCACTCTTATTATTTAGTCCTGGTGTCAGGCCAACTAAGAGAGAGGGAAGTATTTTATCCTTGTTATCACTTTGGGGTAAAATTATTTTTAAGTTTTCAAATTATGGTATAATTGTTTAAAAAAAAGATTAGGGTAAAATTGCAAAAGGTTGTAAAGTTTGGAATACTTTAGACCATTAAGCCTTTTTAATATTAATTCTCTTAATCAATTATACTAAAAAAAAAAAATTTCAAAATAAAAAATAATTCATCCGTTAATTATTATGTATTTAAATTTCCAATAGCAATCTCCAATAAATTAAATAAATCATCAATAATCAATAAACCGAAAACTAATATATTACTAATTAATAATTATTTTATCAAATAATTCATTCAACTATTGATTCAATTATCCCGATCTCTAAATTAATTTCTTTAATAATCCAATAAATTATTCTGACTAATTTATATATTTATCATGCTAACAAGTTCCAATATCAATACTAAATTAATTCAATAACCATATTTGTTCTCTAACTAATTCCAAATTTTCAGTCTCCAATTTATTTTATAAAAATAAATATTAACTTAATTGATTTCTCGATATCAGTCTCTCATAAATTAAATAAATCATCAATTAATAATATACTTTAATTATCACAGCATCGATAATATTGTTCAGATAAATTTTTATAATACTCCAATAATTTTATTTTAATCTAAATTAAATTATCTATTTAATTTGACTACCATCTCAATTAATATATTCCATAAATATTTATTTTTCATCACTAAAACTTCATAAATATTATTCAAATAATTTTCATAATAACTCCAAATTAATAATTTTAATTTAACTTAATTTAAACACAGTTATCAATTATTCACTATCTAAATTTTATAAAACCAGTATCAATATCAAATATTTTTCACAAATTTATCTTTAAACATACTTCAAATAATTTATAATAAATTTTAAAATAATTTAAACCCTACTTACTAACAGTTGTCAAAAAAATATGCATATGGCCCTTTTTCAATCCGGATTTCAATCACCGATTGGGACAAAATGGATATCATTAAAAAGCTAGCATTGAGAGGAGTTCGATGGAACTGATCTTGCCGAAAATGATTGCTGAAAACGGCCTGAAAATAACCTGAAATGGTTTAAAAATAGTTTGGTTAACTCAACTTTAACTAGCAATATCTCTTCCACCATTCACCGGAATTTGCTACCGTCAACTCCACTATGCTCGTCGGAAGTTGCTCCACCTATATAGCTAGAGCTTGCCTGCAACTAATTGCCAGATGATGACCTTCCAACGATCAACTCTCTCTCTCTTTTCTGCATTAGCTGTCCCATTCCCCTCTCTTTCCATCTTTCCTCGCTCCTTCTTTCCCTTCCTATCTTATCTCTCTCTCTCTCTCTCACATACACACACAATAATAATAATAAAAATAATAATAATAATAATATATTTTAAAAATCTATAGAATATTCTCAGAGTATCCAATCTCAAAATTATTAAATAGTTAAATAATAATAATATAATAATATTTAACTTAACATTTTGTAAGAATATTCTTCAAAATATTCATCATTAATGAATAAATAAATAATTAAATAATATTCTAAAATAGTTCAATTAAATATTTAATTTAACTAATTAATTTTCTAATTAATAATTAAAATAATTTATTTAACTAAATAAATAAATACAAATTTAAACAATACATAATAATTTAATACAATAATTTATGAAATTTATAATAAAAAAATCAATTTTAAAAAAACACATTTTTCTTTACCTTTAAATAATTATTTCTTTAAAACATATAAATCCCAAAAATATTTTTATATTCATAATTTCAATTAAATATTCATAAAAATATGTTTCTAAAAATATTTCGAAAATACTGGTTTTATAGTACGAACAAACAATTTAATTCTCAAAGGCAAAATGAATTGGTGTATCAACCCTGCAATAAACCTCACCACACTGCTAAAACCAGTTTCAAGACCAAAATTATACTTTTGGATAGCCTATGGCAAAAGTTGCACAATAAATCTCTTCTATATCTTCCAAGTGGCTACTTGACTATGGAGCTAGTCATCACATGACTTCAGATCGTACGGTTTTCTTGACAGAACAACCTTATAATGGTGAGAATGGAATACAGATTAGAGATGGTAAGGAACTTCAAATTCTTAAAATTGGTCCAGTTGAAATTTCTATTAATGGTTCTAAATTATTACTTCCAAAGGCTTATATGTCCCTCATATTTCCAGAAATTTGATATATGTTGCAAATCTTTGGAAAACTTATAATGTCTCTATTGAATTTTTTTTTTTCCAGATTTTGTTGTTGTCAAGGATTGTCAAACCAGGAGAGTGTTGCTTCATGGCCAAAATGAAGATAATGTCTATACATTTAGTTCTCTTTCATCAACATCAAAACCGCAAGCTTTTGTCATTAGGTCTGTGTCTGCTTCAACTTAGCATCAACGTTTATGTCACCCATCAAATAATATTTTAGGTCAATTCACATCCAAGTTTTAGCTATCTAAGTTCCTTTGTCCATAAAGCATTGTAATTCTTGTTTCTCAAATAAAATTCATAAGTCGCCATTCTCTACATCAATATTACGAAGCACCAAAACCATTAGAACTTTTGTATACGAATGTGTGGGGACTTGCTACGGTTGAGTCTATTGATGGTTTCAATTACTATGTTATTTTTGTGAATTATTTTATGAAATATATTTGGTTCTATCCAATTAAAAAGAAGTCTGATGTTTTCGTTGTTTTCTCTCAATTTAAAGGCCTTGTTGAAAACTATTTTGATACCAAAATTATACAAGTTTACTCTAATGGTGGAGGTGAATATACCAAGCTAATTTTTTTTTCCATTACAAATAGCATTAGTCATCTCCAAAGTCCACCACATACTACAAAATATAGTGGAGTTTCAAAAAGGAGACATAGACAAATAGTAAAAAAGGCTTGATCTTACTTCATGAATCATCTTTACCATAAATATATTGGACTTATGCTTTCTTTATTGTTATTTATATTACTAATAGACTTTCGACACCAATTTTGAATATGAAGTCTTCTTTTGAAAGCTTATTCAAAGAAACACGTAATTATAATAAATTGAAGGTTTTTGGATGTTTGTGCTATCCTTGGTTAAAACAATATACAAACAATAAACCTGAACCAAAATCAAAACCCTATTTTTTTCTTGGGTATTTGCCTAACTAAAGTGCATACAAGTGTTAGGATTTAGATACCAAAAAAATGTGTATCTCGTCATGTTGTCTTTATCGAAAATATTTTTCCTTTTAAATTTGAATTAGGTTCACAAAATACAGTTTCAAGTGTTTCCCATTATCAATCCAACTTGTCACTTGAATCACACTTTCAGGTTCCAATTTCTGTCTTCTCTGTCTTGTTCCATATGACCTGAGTCATGCTCCATCAATTCAAATCATATAGACTCATTTTCTTCTTGTTCGGACATCAGTAACTCAACCTTGGTTGGTGGTCTTTTAGCGACTGAATATGAGGTAAATTCTAGCTCCATTAAATCGTCCTTTCTAACTAATCTCGTCTCTTCTGTTTAAGCTCCCTCAGACAACTCGCCACTTGCTACTATAGGTATTGTTACTAGATCAAAAAAATAATATCTTTAAACCCAATCCAAAATATACCAACCTAGCCACTAAACACCCACCACTTGATACTCTTGAACCCATCTATGTATCACAAGCAATGAGGGATAAGAATTGGCGGGATGCTATGATGTATGAATTCAATGCATTAGTTGCCAATGAAATATAGGAGCTGGTGGAAGCTATATATGATATACATATTATAGGATGTAAATGGGTCTTTAGGGTAAAAAGGAATTCTCATGGAACCATCTTTAGGTACAAAGCTCATCTAGTGGCCAAAAGTTTTCACCAACGTCTAGGAAAAGATTTTCAGGATACTTTCTCTCTGGTGGTGAAACATGCAACTATCAAACTTATGTTGTGTTTAGTAGTCACAAATGGATGGAGAGTGAAACATTTGGATGTTGAGTGAAACATTTGGATGTTAACAATGCCTTTCTCAATGGTAAGGTGGCTGAAAATATTTATATGGAGCAACCCCAAGGATTTATTGATTCTATCAAAAAGCATTTGTTTGTAAGCTCCACAAGTCTATTTATGGACTTAAATAAGCTCCAAGGGCTAGGTACTAGACTTTGAGTTCTTTTTGCTAGATTATGGATTTATTCAATTTATGGCTGATACATTTTTGTTTGTCTTTCACAAAGATAATATAACTGCTTATTTTCTTGTGTATGTGGATAACTTGCTTCTTATAGGGAACAATACCTCCTTTAATAGACAATTTGTGGAAAAATCAACATCCAAGTTTGCTTTGAAAGACTTAGGTGATCTTCACTATTTCTTGGGCATTGAAGCGAACCTTATGCAAAATGGGCTACTTCTAAGTCAATCTCAGTATATTAAAGATCTTTTATTTAAAACTAAGATGCTTGATGCCAAAGATGTTGGTTCTCCATTGGTTGCATCGGTTGTTCTTAAATCAAATGATGGGTCCACAATAGTTGATGCAATAAAATATTATTCAATTGTAGGTGCCTTACAATATCTTGTTGTTTCAAGATTTGACATAGCCTATACTGTGAATAAGCTCTCCCAATTCATGCACAAGCTATCCATCATTCATATGACAACAATTAAAAGAGTCTTATGGTATCTAAAGGGTACAATGACACATAGTTTGATGATTAAAAGAGTCAGTGCATTAACATTACATGCTTTCTCTTATACGGATTGGGGTGGTAACAAAGATAGATAATCTACAAGTGCTTTTGTTATATACTTTGGTGACACACCAATTTCTTGGAGCTCAAAGAAGTAATGAGCTATAGTTCGATGATCCACCGAGGTCAAGTATCGTGTCGTTTCCTCTACAATAAGTGAATTGATATGGTTACAATCGTTGCTATCAGAATTAAAAATACATATTTCTAGTTGTCCAACTATTTACTATGATAATATGGGGGAGATATATGTATGTGCCAATCTAATTTTTCACTATAAAATGAAGCATATAAAACTTGTTCACTTTTTCAGACAAAAGATAGCAGACGTTAGTTTAAAGCTGCAACATATCTCAACCAAAGACCAACTTGCTAACTTCATGACTAAGCCTATCTCCAAGCAAGTCTTCTCAAACTGTCGGTCCAAACTAGGTGTGCTTCTAGCACCAACTTGTTTGAAGTGGGCTATTAGGGATAAACATGATTATATCTAGTTAAAGTTTACTCTTATATGATATAATATTAGTGTATATCAATTAGCTTATATACTTATCAGATAACTGTGAATATTATATAAATATACCAGTGTATGTTACCATAATATAATACAATATGTTATTTCTCTCATTCACTTATCTCTAAATTCATCAAATCCTTCTAGTAACTTACTTCCACACTTCTTTCCAGCAAGTCTATTCTTAATGTTATATTAGTTTGGAATTGTGATAGCAATACCTGACTTGGTTCCATCTTGCTCTGCCATAAATGAAAATAGAATAACACAAAGGCATTTGGGAGCCGTCTTGATCAAGGTACCAACTTTGGTGCAACAAGTTGGAGGCATACTAGCTTTGGAATTGCTTGCAGCCAAGTCATCAGTGGAGCCGTCTTGAAACAAAATTTTGATGCCATTTTTTGCTTTCAAAATTTTAAGTCAGTTGAAAATCATTTCTCTATTACAATCAAAACTTTCCAATGTGATGGAGCATATGAATTAACATAGGGTCAATTTTAAAAATTTCTTGCCTAAACAAGCATTTCTTACCAAATCTCATGTCACTCCTGAACAAAATGAAGTTGTTAAGTGCAAAAATCTTCACCTTGCTGAAATGGCCATCACTCTAATGCTTCAATCTCATTTAGCAAAATTTTTACGATTTGAAGCTTTCTCCACTGCTACCTTTCTTACTAATCGTCTACCTTCCCCTCTTCTTCATAATAAATTACCATTTGAATTACTTTACAACAAATAAGTGGATTATCAATTTCTTCGTGTCTTTGGATGTAAATGTTTTCCATTTCTAGGATCTACTCGTTTAGATAAATTGAGTCGCACGTGTACTTTCATTGGTTATAGTTCTATTCACAAAGGCTACCAATGGTTTTTTATCTTATCACAGGACATGTTTTATTTTCCGACATGTTCGGTTTAATGAGAATATATCTATCCTTATTCCCAAATTTCAAAAATTAGTTACATGGACCCATCCCAAACCACTACCCCATGTTCAATTAATTTACCTATACCAACACTACTACCCAATCCATAACTAGCTCATAACTCATCACATGCCCAAACACCAATTTCACAAATCTACACCTCACCAAACCTAACCCAAGCCCAAAGCCTATCAACTTCACACTCTCAAGCCTAAACTCAACCACTCATAACACATGATAAATTTCAAACCTCACCTGCCTAGCCTTTTTTTTCCTCAACAAAAACATCATTCTCTTCTCCCTCTCCTTCCCCCTTGTCGTCACTTGATCATGCTCATTCTCCTTCACTAGTCGCCATTCACCCAATGATCACTAGAACTAGACACAATACTTGGGTCCCCAAGCACTTTCCTAACCACCAACTTTACCTCACCTAAACCACCACCGCAAAAACTCCTCCTCCCTTTTCCACTAAATTCACTAAACCCACTGATTTCACTATTGCTCATAAATCACCAGTTTGGCTTAAGGCTATGGAAAATGAAATGAATTTACTTCTCTCAAATAACATATGGACTTTTGTTCCTCCATTTGATGCTCAAAATTGGGTTGGGTCAAAATGGGTGCTTCAAATTAAACATAACTCTGATGGAACCATTCATCATTTCAAAGCTCACCCAATAGTGAAGGGGTATCACCAAATTGAAGGTATTGATTATTCTGAAAACTTTAGCCCAATTGTGAAACATGCAATAATTTATATGGTTCTTACACTTGTTATTTCTACTAGTTGATTTGTCAAACAAATAAATGTGAATAATGCATTTTTGCATGATGAATTATTTGAGAATGTTTTTATGGTTCATCCATAAGGTTTCTCAAACCCTCAATTTCCCAGTTATGTGTGTAAATTGAACAAAACCCTTTATAGGCTCAAACAAGCTACAAGAGCTTGGTTTCATTGCCTCTCTATGAAATTATTTGATCATTGGTTTATTGCATCAAAGTTTGATTCATCACTATTTACTTGGTTTCATAGTGATCATACAATTTATGTCTTGGTTTATGTTGATGATATACTTGTGATCGACAATTATGAAATTCAGGTAACCAATATGATAAATGAACTTGATGCTTCTTTTAAATTAAAAATCTGGGTTCATTGCACTATTTTCTAGTATTGAGGTTACACCCAAATCTAATGGACTTGTTTTAAGTCAAAAGCAGTATATTCATGATATTTTTGTAAAGTTTGGTATGCAAAATGCAAAGCCATATAAGTCGATAGTTGTACCTGGATAACAACTTTCAAGATACTTTGGCACCCCTTTTTGAGATCCAAGTAGATAAAGAAGCATGGTTGATGCATTTCAATATGTTACCATTACAAGACAATAAATTCAGTTTGCAGTTAACAAGGTATCTTAGTTTCTCCATGCTCCTACAAATCATCATTGGACAGCTGTTAAACAGATTTTGAGCTACCTAAAATCCATAACCAATTGTGGTCTTTCACTTACAAGATGTTCCTCTTTGCAACTTGAAGCATTTTCTGATGCCGATTAGGCTGGATATCCTGATGATAGAAAATCTACAACTGATTATTGTATTTTCGTAAGTACAAACATTGTGAGTTGGACTTTAAAGAAGCAAAATTTAGTCTCTAGATCAAGCACCAAGGTAGAATATCATGCAATTGTTATTGTTGCTGTTGAACTCAAATGGCTCACTTCACTTCTTTTAGAACTCTGTTGTAAGTGCTTATCTCCTAAAACTTTGTGGTGTGATAATATTGATGCTACTTATCTGGCTCTCAATCCTATATTACATCCTTGCACAAAGCATATAGAGATTGATGTTCATTTTATCCAAGAAATGGTCTCTACTAGTTTACTCTTAGTCCGTTTCTTTCATCTATTGATAAAGTGTTTGACATCTTCACTAAGGGATTATCTAGTACTCATTTTTATCAACTGTGTTCCAAGCTCACTATGCATGCCCCTATAGATGGCAAAATGAACTCGAACTCAAAGATCCGATTTGACTCGCCAGACACCAAACTCGATCTAGATTTGATTTGGCTTTAATAGTCTAAATTATCCGACTTGAAATTGACCCGCATCTGAAAATTAATCGATATGACAAAATCCAAAACCGTAAATTAACCAACCCAAGAAGACGCCAAACCCGCTTATTGACTTAACCGAGTGACTGAAAATCCAACAACGACCTAATCTAAGAATGACCTGAACCTAACATTACATCAACCTGAAATTATCCAAACCCAAATGCAACTTGATCGAAAAGTAACCCGACCCAAATAGTGACCGAAGAAGAATAGAAGATGAAGGTAGAACGGTAGAAAATAAAAATTTAGGGTGAGAAATGAAAACGAGTTAACCTAATAACTTAACCAAAAACCATTAATAATAATAATAAAAAACTGCGTAGTTTTGATTATGGGAAGAAATATGTTTTTTTTTAATTATAGATAGAAATATGAATTGAAACTCAATAGTTAATGATGTATTGTATTCTTAAATTGGATTTTTCATGAAAGTAGATTAGGCAATGAATATAAAAACTATATACTAATTGGTCTTATTTTAAGTTGATGGATAAACATGGCTATTGGAAATTAAAATCAATGTTTATATGGGTGAATAGATAGTAAGTTAGTGGCCTAATTAATTCTCATAATTGATAATTGAATATTACATATGAAATTCAAATTTCAGATTTTATCATAATTGATAAAGGTCTAGTGGTCTACTGTAAGAAATTCACTCGAATTTTGAATTGACAAATCTGATAATTGAGATGATTTGACTTGTTGATGACCCGAGATTCGATAGCGACCTGAGTAGTTGAGGACCCTTCCCATTGACAATCCGATTTGATGACAACCAGAACTTGATCATGACCGATCTTTTGACGATCCAACTTATTGGTAACCCGACTTGATAACAATCCAAACTCAATGATGATCCGACCCATGAATTAACTAGACTGGTTGATTATTCGACCCAAAGATGACATAGATCCGATGATGACATGATCCGATGATAACCCAAACTCAAAATTATCTGAACCTGAAGTTGACCCGAACCCGAAATGGCTGATCTGAAACCTACTCAATCCACCCATTTGCCATCTATACATGCCCCGATTTCGCTTCTGGGGCTGATAGAGATATTGATACCATTCACTAATCTCCAACATTCCAGCAATCAACAAGATCACATAGCTCATCTATTCCTAAAAATTAACAATCACAATTCATACTCTTGTATATTCTTTCCATATAAATGAGCAAGAATATGCCTTGTAAATCTTGTAATATCAGTATATATATTTATATATCAATATAAGAAAACATCGCCAGCGACCTTGCCTTGTTTGTTTACTTTCTTCAGTGATAATTCATAAATTCTTTTATAAAAACCGCATTTAAAAATGAGATTCATTTTCTCTGTATCTCGTTCAGTTTGTATATGGCTAGCTATATGCTATGGAGAATTAAATGATTTACCCATTCAATTCTATAAGCTAAAAAGTTTGGGCAAAATCAGGATAGATCAAATTGATTCTTGCTTTCTATTTTTAATGGGTCAAGAACTCTTTGTTAAGTTCAAAACGGAATGAAAAGTTCAACAAACAAAAAAGTAGTTAGGTTAGAAATTCAGTCAAATTTATTATGATAACCCAAAATATTAACAACCGCAATGGAATGAGGGTGAATAATTCAATTTTCAAGTTCAAATTCTAATAATTATTTTTCTCCCATGAGAAGAAAAGAACCACCAATAATAGAAATACATGGAGAGAAATTAAAAATAATGATAAAAATAATAAAATAAGTACTTGCAGGATTACATTCACTTTAAATTAGTGCAGAGAGTTACAAACAAGACTCAAGAATATTTATTTAAGACCAAAAATAAATAAAAAATTTCCAAAAATGAAAAAAAAAAATACAAAGAAAAACAAGAAACTCCAAATAATGCCTTAGAAATCAATTAAAGACTCAATCCTTAACATATAGTGTTCTTGTTAGATTTCTTAGCCAAGACAAAATTTTTCCAGTAAGTTGTAATTTCCCTCTGTGTTTCAATAGCAGTTTTCTTGACCACCACAGTTCCATTCTTCCCATTACTCTGCTGCTCTGCAGTAACAACTGAAATTTTGGCATCAATTCTCGCCGGCAGAGTATCAAGTTCATGTAGCACTTTAGTGATGTCAAGCACAAGACGCTCCGCCAGAGTTCGTGAAAAATCTTCTCTAATCACCACTCGGAGCACCGTCACATGTTGAGCGTCGGCCGGCATTGTGTAGGCCGGCACAATCCACCCGTAACGACGTAGCATTTCAGCTATTTCAAATTCAGTGTGTTGGGTATTGTTCTTGAGTGAAAATGCCACTAGAGGCACTCCTATGTCCTTTGATACTATGTTGAAACGTCCTGTTTTTTCTAGTCCTTGTTTTAGAACCAATGCATTTTGGTGGCAATTCTCCATCACGTTTCGGTATCCCTGTTGCCAATTCGTTCCCCCAATTAATGAATAAATATACTCCACTTCAACTAATTTGTAATTAAAATTTACAATGTATGCTTACCTCATAACCAAGGCGGATCAATTGATAGTACTGAGCAATGATTTGGCTAGAACCTGTTGCAATAGAAATTAAAGAGTGTTTGTGTCAATTATCGAGATTTTCAGACTTGTTTGTCCATCTATTAATTTTTTTTAAGAATATATGTACCTTTGGAGAAATTGAGAGTGAAAGTGGGTTGATCAGCACCAAGGTAGTTAATATGGAAAATGAGTTCTTCAGGCAAGTCTGCTTTGCTCCTCCAAATGACCCACCCAACACCAGCATAGACAAGCCCGTACTTATGGCCACTAACATTAATACTTTTAACCAATGGAAGCCTAAAGTCCCATTCAAGTTCTGGCCATAAAAATGGAGCAATAAATCCACCACTAGCTGCATCAACATGAATAGGAGTATCCCATCCATTAATTTTATTCTTCTCTACTAATAAATCATTCAAAAGTTTCACATCTTCAAATTCTCCATTGAGAGTAGAACCCAAAATTGCAGCAACACAAATTGTATTTTCATCTACCATTTCTACAGCTTTTACTGGGTCCATTACATAGTAACCGTCACTTAATTTCACTTCCTTTAATTCTACTTCAAAATACCTTGCAAATTTCTCCCAGCAGACTTGAACATTGGCACCTGTTACAATGTTTGGCTTGTCACAAGGCTTTCCTTCAGCTTTACGCTTATTCTGCCACTTTCTCTTGAATGCAAGCCCTGCTAGCATTATTGCCTCCGATGATCCTACTGTTCCGACGCCGATGGCTGTCTCCGATTCTCCCAATGGAGCATTGAATAAATGTGCTATCATGTTCACGCACCGATTCTATACATAAAAATTAACCAATTAATTAAACCAATTGAAATTGTGATTCAATGATATAGTCTCTAGAAATCATAGATTATTTGAATTCGAATTTTAATCAAAACCACATTTAAGAAAAAAAAAAAGCTAATTAATCAAAATATTTTTATGTGGACAGAACTGAATTACCTGAAGCTCAGTGGTAACAGGGTACTCATCCATGTCAACATAGTTTTTGTTCATAGCATCCATGATAAGCTTATCACATTCAGGCTCCATCCAAGTTGTCACAAAAGATGCCAAGTTCAGCCTTGGCTTTCCATCTAGCATCAGCTCATCGTTTATTATCTGAAACGCAGCCTCTTTCGGTATTGAATTCTCCGGCATCTTGTATCTATAAATGAAAATCATCCACCACCACATACATAAGGAAAAATCGGATTATTGATCATTAAAAAAAAAAAAAAAGAACTATAAGATTACATATTAGAATTTCAGCCGAGAAAATTACCTAGGAAGTGACTCCCGGACATAGCGAGAGGCGAAGGTGGAGTGGACCGAAACGTCAGACTCTGAAGCAATTTTTGTGAGCACCATGTTTATGGCAAAAAGCACAGAACAAAAACGAAAATGCGTTAATGAGAGTGAGAAACTTGTAATAGTTCACAAGAATGTGAATTTGGTATGATTGAAACAAGTAATGGTTATTTATATGAATTTTGTTATAGACGTGTGAGAACGAAGAAAGAACGTAAAAAATATAGGAAAATTCTTTTTCTTCCGGTTCCCTAAATTGATCAAATGTCATACAATAGAAAAAGTCAACTACCCATTACAGACCGTCAGATCTAACACAATCTGATAGTTCAATAGCTATAGCTTGTGGTTTTGAGGGATTTTTTACTTTGCTTTTGGCACAACCCCCTGATTTTTACCCACTGAAATGAACAATGGATTGATTCCAAGAAAAATTTTGTTTCCTCAAAGCAGAAAAAGGGTAATTTCTACACATTCTTTGGGATTTCTTATTACATTTGCATATTTCCATACTATTATTGCTCTTTATTTTTCTTATTTTAAGGACAAGTTAGGATTTTAATCTTATATTGTATGTATCAAGAACATACTATTGAGTATTATTTCTATGCTGATAGTTTCAATAATTTTTCTTATACTGATTGTATATATTAATTTAATAAAATAAAAAGTAAAATAATAAAATATATCAGTATTTTTTTATTTGATAAAAAAAATAAAAAAATTATATTAATTAAAATATCTCATCAATATAATATATGTGATAAGTTTATATATTTATACGTAGATAAAAATTTTGGTAATAATAATGTCGCAGTTATTTTTGAAATAAAATTTATCTTTGAAATAAATTAAAATATTTTGATTATTATTATATTCTTAGAACAATTAAATTTTAAATTGCATTTTATGGAAGCATTAAAAAAAAAATCAATGTTAACTTCAACTCTTTAACATAAAGCTTAATTAGTTCAATCAAAAAGAAAAAACAGAAGGTGAATTGAATTAATATATTTACTGTCCGTTTTATTAATTAGAGTCTGATTATAAATCAAGCTGATTAAGTGAATATAATATCATAAATAAATAAAAGAGAGCCTATAATACCATATACTAATAAAATAATAAAAGTCATGTTTGGAAAATAAAAAATAAAAAATAAAAAATTCAAACAGTGTCTTAATCATACTGATAACCAATTAAATAATTAATACTATATGAATGCAACATTGGATTTAATCAGACTCACAAGATCTTGTCAATAAAGCATATTTATAATATTGCTTGCCAATTTCAACTTGTGGGAAAATGTTAGGTTTTCTTTACTTAAAAGAGGTTTAGAAAAACTAACCTTTAAACAATAATGTAGCCTTTTATTTTAGTCCTTATCTCTCTCCTTATGTCCCTCTTCCTTATTTTTTTTCTTATCGCTTTTTTATTTTATTTTTTCATTATTGTTTTAGTTTTTGCCAAATCTATCATTTTTTCTCTCTATCTTTATCATCTCTCTTCTCTTATTTGATGCCAATTACTTAAAAATAATGTAGTTTATGTTTTGTTTTGAGTTGTTGGTTATTATCGTGAATATGATTTTGATGTTATATATAGAATTATTTATTTATATTTATATTTATTTTAATTGTGCGTCTTTCATTTATAAAAATTGAATTGTCATTTTTTTTAATAAAGATTTATTTATATTTTTTATATTAAAAAAAATTTTCATCTAATTTTTAATAGATCAAATTTATCAAATGGTTTAATTTAATTTTGAGTGGAGCGTGTTTTTCGTCGATATGTCAAAACTGAATATTATTGTTTTAATAATTTTGTCAATAAAATTTATTAAATAAAACTTATTTTATATTTATTTTTATTATAATTTTTTTAATTATTTTTTTGAGATCGTATTATTTTCCTTCATGATGATAGATTCATTTTTCTATTAAAAAAAAATAAAAATTCCATTAGAAAAAAAGAGGTTTAGAAATAGTCAAAAAAATGGTCAATTCTAATTAATTTATCAACCAAATTAATTTTATTATAATAAAAATCATTGTTCATCTATACTGACTCTAATAATAACTTAATTGACTTAAAGATATTCGATAAAATAATTCTTAATATTTAAAATTAGATTTTAATTTTTAATGTTTTAAAAGAAAACTGATTACTTTTTTATTTCTAAATTATTAAATTTTAAAATATTTTAATTCCTAAAATCCTTTATTTCCATTTACGGATAATATAAGAAATAAAATAATTAATTAATTCTAGAATAATAATGAGAATCAAGTGTAAATTAAGACAAAATTCAAGAGTATATTTTATTAAGATGAACTGAATGTGCTTTAAAAAAAAAAAATCATATTTACTATATTATTTAGGTTGAAGGCAAAGGGAAACATAATTTTTTAAATATAAACCCTGACAACACATTATAAAGAGGATTTTATAAAAGTTAAATCTTTTATTGTATAAATTACAATTTAATTTAATAATTTTTAAAATTATAAAATTTTAAATTTTGATTATATTTAAATTTGCTAAGAATCGTTATTCCAATAAATGTACCAACTAAATTGAAATTTTTTTAGGTAATTAAGCCACCAGGGGATACCATTTGAAAGCTTGGAGTACATGAGCTTTCCAAACTTTTAACATTAATTTTTATATATGAATAATTTTTAAGATATTTTTAAAATACATTATATTTGTCCCTCAACATTTTGAAATATTCTATTTGACCTCTCAAATTTTTAAAATTAATTTTTATATTTATATATTTTTAATAACTTTTAAAAATATATCATTTTTAATTCCTCAAATTTTTAAAATTTTCATTTTAGATTATACATTTTTTAAAATATATACATTTAACTCCTCTAAATTTTTAAAATTTTATCTATTGCATATATATTTCATAATTTTTTTCTTAAAATGTATATAAATTATCCTAAATTTTAAAATTTTATTTGTATCAATATATTATTATATTTATATATAAATAAATATTTTATAATGTAATAATAATATTAAAAATTTTAAAATTTTTATATTAATTTTAAAAACTTGAATATATTTTTGTTCACGATTAATTTTTATCACCCAATTCTTAAAATTTAGTTACGCTTTACCACCACGTCACAGTACAAACTGTTAATGGTAATTATATATATATTAAATAATAATTAATTTTTATAAAATAAATATAATAATTTATTATCTAAATTATAAACTGTGTATTATAAATAATACATCCATATGTCATAATACCATTACTTTGCACATTATATGTAGAATCAAATCCCAAATCTAATTTTAGTTAAAAAATGTCAAAGGCTAAGTTAGGTCTAATTTTGGTTAACAAAAGTCAAAGCAAAGTTTCAGTGGTCTTTGCAGGAGGCGGAGAAAAAAAAGGGCAACGGACAACCGCCTAGTTCCGCTGCATGTGAATTGTGAACCGACATTTAAATGTGGACGCGGCGAATCTAACCCACCCTCAACTGACGTCGGGTGTTACGCTTTAAATTCTTCTCTCTGTCTCTCTTTTTGAATTATTATTATTTAGAAGAGAAAAAAGAAAATATAAAAAAAATAAATAAATAAATTGAAAATATAGAATTCAGGTTTTGGTCAAATGAGAAAGCAGATGGTCAACGGTCCAAAAAATAGTGCCACATTCAATATATGATATGAAAATTCAGTATTAGAAAATTCATAAAGTATGTTACCTAAATTAAAACCTGTTAACATTCTTTATTACAAATATCAAATGATTGAGTTAAAGCAATTAACTATTCAAAATATGTGTTCAATTTCAATTTTTTTATGCTATAAGTTTTGATCCAGTATGAACTCTGATCTTCCCTTAATTAATCACTTTAGGTTCTTTGATAATTATAGGAAGTTTGTTTCTTTGTCAATGGAAACTGTCTCATGAATTTTATTTTTATAACATGATATATATAATATTTCATTATAAATAAGAAAAATTCTCATTTATAATTTGACCATAATAATTGAAAAATAATTATAAAAAATGTGTAAAATTCTTTATCAATCAAATCAATTAATTATGAAGATTAATGAATATTCTTTTAATCAACAACCTGCTCATACAATATAAATTCTACCAAATACCATGTCTTTGGACTTTACTTTTTAATTGCTTTAGTATTTAGGATATTATTAGATTAATTTATATGTTTATTGAGTTTTTTTTAGTAAATGAATAGATTGGAGAGTTGCAAATCAATATTTTGGTGACTAATATAGTTAAAAATACAGGTTATTTTTGAAAGTTGAGAAACTCATCCAACAAAAAAAATTATTCAAACAATAAAATATATGACAGATTTTAAAGATGAAATCATTTGCTACAATTAGACAAGAAAAAAGAGATAATGCTGAGAATGATAGTATGGAAATATATATATTTTTTTTTCTACTTAAAAAAAAAAGTTTTTATAATTTTGTAATTTAAAATATAAATTTAAATATTTAATCTTTTTAAATATACACATATCCATATTCATAAATAATTAAAAAAATATTTTATTATTATTATTAGTTGGGCTAGTTTACTAAGTAAACTAGAATTAATAGAACTTTAATGTTCTAGTCGGAAAAGGATATAGTTGTCCATCACCTATCCTTACCCTAATAGAACCTCTAAATATAAACCTCCAAAGAATTAAGGTAAAGAAAAACTCAATAAAAATACATATTACACAACATATATCATATTAACTTTTATTGTTGCTATGATTCCATAATTTTTTCACTTAAATTTTAATTTAAACATTGGAATAGACACACTGGGCAAGCCGACATCCATCTTCACTGTTTTCTTTCTCTGCAAATCTGAAGCATAGGCGATTCAACTAGGAACAGTTAGTTGATTAATGGTGAATGGTTTGATGAACAAATTTCCTTTGCAAGTTCTCAATTGATGCATTGAGCGTATACAATTCTATTGATAAATTTATTATTTCCCCATGGATCCCAAAGATCTGTCATTCAATTTGAACTAAGTAGACAAACTAAGAAAATGCCTTAGCAATGATAATTCTTTGATAATGGATCCTGTAAAATCGTAATTAGATATGAATGTGCAAGCTGTACAAGATGGTGATTTGACTGGAATATCCAGATTTCAAGACAATCCTACCAGGAACACATTAGGTAACCGAGAACAACAAATAAATAAGAGAGATGAGGACCATGTAATGGTTCCTTTGCTAGAAGCGAAAAAGGTTGGCTATCCTTAGACAAGATTTGGATAGGGATAATGAACTGCTAATTGAATTAGAGGAGGAATATCTACTATATTCTTGGTTTTTCCAGCTTAATAGCCTGCTAATAAAAATCAAATTGGAATGAGAATAGTAAAGCACAATCTAGTCTGCCCGGTCAAATCAGCTCGCCTTCCCGTGTATCCCAATGCCCGATGCCATTAATCTGTCTGATGGGAATGCCCTACTAGTGTTCCTGCTGCCAATATACCTATCTATAGTGTGGTGATCCTAAAAGGGTAAGGAAAAGCAATCAATACACAAATTTCATCATCATGTTCTAGTAACTCTCTTCTGTCCCAAATCAAAATGTGACCAATGAAGGATGCTAGAAGGAATGATTTTCGGAAGAATTCAATCAAGCAAAGGAATAGAGTGAGGCATAATTGTCAGTGACAAGGCATGTTCCGCTGGCTCCCTAATCCTTAAGTGGACATTCAATGAGTGGTAAAACCAAAAGACTTACAGTAAGAAAGTCAACAGAATTAGGAACGAATAGAGCAATTTTCGAAATCTAGGAATCCAAACTTGTTAAAAAAATGGGATCGGCATGGGGAACCTATTTTCCACACGATTGTGTTGCAGTTAACCAGAACTAAAAAGGAGAGTACTCAAATTATGGCTCTTAAACCATGATTGTGTTTCCTATTTAATGCCATAAGTTTAGTGAGACGGCACAATCTAATTATTAATTAATAGAACTCGCACCAGACGCCTTTCTTTGGTTGATTAATGTGTGATATTTCGAATTCTCATTACTAATAGAATCAAAATGATCTCTAGATTTATCAGAAGATTCCTTCAATTGGCTAAAATTCCTTCCTTAATGAAACTAGATCTTGTGGAATCATATTGAATATTTGATGATATACTCCATGCCTTCCTAAAAAACCGATCCTTATTTACAACCATACATTGTCTAACCAAATTCAATTCTCAGTTTGGTTGTTTCCTTTCCTTTTCCAAATGCAACTATACTTCTATTTAGTCTATCTTGAGTACACTTTTCTAAAAGCCAAATTCCATGCCATGGTGAGGCCTAGATTTGCCCCAAAGAGTAGGAGTGACTACTATGAGTAGTCATCAGAATAACCTTTGTTGGCCCATGTTTGCCTGATCTGTCTTTTGGCCTACCATCCTTATTTACAACCATACATTATCTAACCAAATTCAATTCTCAGTTTGTGTGTTTCCTTTCCTTTTCCAAATGCAACTATACTTCTATTTAGTCTATCTCGAGTATACTTTTCTAAAAGCCAAATTCCATGCCATGGTGAGGCCTAGATTTTCCCCAAAGAGTAGGAGTGACTACTATGAGTAGTCATCAGAATAACTTTTGTTGACCCATGTTTGCCTGATCTGTCTTTTGGCCTACCACTTAAATGGTTACAATAAGCCTACCAAATATCACAAGGGGTGTTGTAATTGCTTCTTCCGAAAGGGCAAGCAACTAATGTATTGATCAGGACTAAAATAAAACTAATTACATCGGCATGATCGTTGCTTAAAATAAGATTTCCTTGTTATCATGTATGTACCCCCTCAAGAACATAGCAAATAACAGGAAATAACCAATAGATCAAGACCTTATTAATATTGCAACTCATATCTATTAACTTTGTTACAAATGCTTAATGGCCAAAAAATAGCTAATCCTTAAAGGCCATTTAATCAACAATTTAATTGTTATAAAAAATAAAGTCATTTGTACAAAAGGCAATCTCAGTTGTTGAAGAAGAAGATTTTTTTTTTCTAGAGTATATCCCTCTAAAGAGTGTAGCATATAACAAAGAGTAAATAAAAGATCAAAAAGATTAGGAAGATCATGTATTTTTTTGGTCAAAAAAGGGAGAGAGAGACACGACTTTTAATTTGTGTCATTTTCCACAGATGATGCCACTTTGATGAGGCAAAAATTATCTCATTCCATTTTTATAGAACCCCCTAGTATGAGGGTGATGAAATGGAGCTTGTAGATAGAGAAAAAATGGATTAGAAGCTCCCAAGAGTTGACATGAAGGTAGTCTCCAATGCATAGGTTAATAGGCTTGAGGATAAAATAATCTCAAGGAAAAAGAAATTGGTAGAGAGTTTTTAGTGAGAGAAAACTTACTTGCATGAGTGAATAATCTTCCCTTTTATAGAGGCTCAACTAGGCTGGTAGATAAAATAGGTGAATAGGTGATTACATCCTAATGATAGGTAGGAGAGGAGAAGTTTGGATTGATGGGTGAGCCACTTTCCTTATGTTAGTTTTTTGACACTATGCATATACTTGAATACTATATGCGTGTACTTGAGTACTATAGAGAGATGACGTCTTTGGTATGACATATCCATCGCCTTATTTTGACTTGAGTTGCCTTTATTTAAGGTGAATTAATCATTAGAGCTCTTTTTATTGGAAGATCCCAAAGAACAAGTTGTATTTGAGTTGGAGTATCTTTGTAAGAGATTTGACCTGTTTGGAGCTTGGATTTGAGCTGCTTATTATCAAGCTACTTGGAATTCAAAAGTCTATTCAGACCAAACTGGGGGCTTAGTATTTAATGAGTTTAATGGTCAGAACCATTTGTCATGCAGATGATAAACTTTTTTTGTGGGTCACTTCTGTTTCAGTCCATTTTTTTTATGGGTCAATAATTTTTTTCCATATCATAAAATAATAAAAAAATATATAAATATTATAATGTCATCATATTAAGCATACAATAAATTAATAAAAAAATATTAAGATAAAATAATGTTACTATCATAGAATTTGAATGTGATATATATATATATATATAAGTATTAATTATATTAAATATTAAAATATTTTGAAATAGTTTTTATCGTATGTTTAAAAAATATAATTCAAATAAAATATAAAAAATATAAAATGTGATGTAAATTATATAATATAAACTATGTTTAATTAATTATTCTCTTAATTATATGAAAATTTAAAAATTTTAAATGTAATTATTTAATATAAATTATTTTAAAAAATATTATAATTATTAAAATACTAATAGTTGAGTATTAAAATTTAATAAAAAAATTAATAATTAATTTAGATTAGGGAATATATATATAGAGAGAGAGAGAGAGAGAGATAACAAAACATCATAGTTATTTTTTAACTTTCAAAAAATGTTGGGTCATTTTTTTGAAAGAGAGAGGGAGAGATGAAGAGTTAATAGTGAGTTAACATAGAATTAAAGGAGGAAAGCGCAAAATAAGTTATTTTTATAATATCATAATTATTTTTATACTTTATAAAAAACATTAATGTTATTTTTATATTTAAAAAAAAAAAAAGATTCATGTGCTCTTTAAAATAAATACGATAGACATATTTGAACATTTTCAAATAAAATTGGTAATAAAAATGAGTCACAACATCTACGCAAGTATGATTTCATCATCATCTCTTTGTTAGGATGACTATTTGGATATATGCAACAATTTGAAATGGGGTACACTTGATTTAAAGCAAATATATACTATATTCTTCTTCCACTTCCAATTAAGAACCACACAATTTATTATGTACACTTAGGGATGCTGATTTTCATTGTCTGCACTGCATTTAACACATTATCAGAGCAAAACAGGAAAAGTGTGTAAACAAAGTCATTTTATTATATCTAATTATTTATATATAATTGCAAAGTTCTTCATCTTCATAAATTTACTTAAAAATATTTCTATTTTGTAAAATTTCAATTTTTTTTACCGTTTGATCGCTTTAAGGTTTTTCATGAGAAATATCAATTTATTTTACATTATTAAGAGTTTTTTTTAACATTAGGGAGAGAATTTTAATATCGATAAAATTTGATTCCTATTTATCTTTAATTTTAATTCTATATATAAATTGGTGATACGGGAAATATACATACAATACAACTAAAATAAAATCTAAAAATTATATTAATTTATTTAATTAATTATAAAAATATACGCAAAGTTTTTTTTTTTATAAAGTATTTTTTTCTCTCAAAATATTGAAAGAAAAGCCTTTTTGTCAATAGAGTGACAAGTGTGGGTATCATTTTTATATATATGTATGAATTTGAATTTGATCTTTTTAAGTTGTAAAGAGTCAATTAAATATTAAATTAATTTTGAAAATAATTTTAAGTCAAATTTGAGTCAATTTATAGATTTTAAATTAGATGGTATTATTCATATTACTGAATTTTTTATAAGAATAAAAATATTTTTAATTTTTCCAAAAAAATTTAATTTTTTATTAATTTAAATAAAATCAAATTCAAACAGTTTGGATCAAATTCAAACAAAAAATTGCCAAGCATATAAGAAAGGACGAATTCAAATGCATCAAAATTTATCACCTTTTGGACTAAGTTATAGCTTTACTTTAAAGCAAATGATATATTCTTTTTCCTACATCCATATAAGGATATATAGACTAGTTTCACATTAGATTTACATAACAAAAAAACAAGAAAAGGAAAAGGAAAGAGTTGATAAAAGATATAGCCAAGATCAACAGCCAGTTGCTCCAAAATTATTATGGAAATTATGGGTATCCTCAACTTATCGGTATACTAGTTTCTCATTGGAAATCAAGATTCGTTACCCCTTCTATGCATAATCTGTATTTTTTTTTCTTTACTATAATTATTCCATTTCCCTTAATGGGAATAAAGAAGAGTGGTCATTATACCATGAGTTGGAATCTGAAGCTCGTACTTGATAAAGATTAATAATATATTAATGTGGGATAAGAACAACCGATACTACATTAGATTAAGATTAGGGGAGAATACATGATTTTTAGGAAGGAAACATCATCTCCCATCTAAAAAATGATGTAGAAATTTTAAAAAAAGATAAAGTCATTATAATTTTATTAAAAAAAATGAAAGAAATTGAAAAATAAAGAAAATTAACTAAAATTGAAAAGAAAATAAAGAAAAATGAAAGAAAAAGAAAAAAGTGAAAGAAAATGAGATTGATTAAATAATATTTTATTAGTTAATTTTTTAAAATAAAATGACTATTTTATTAATTTTAGTAAATTTCAAGGACTAAATAGTAATTTATTCTAAGAAATTTTAAAAATTAAGGAGCAAAAAGAAAATAAAAGAAAATGATATTAAATAGTAATTTATTAGGGATTAAAAAGTTAATTTTTAAAATAAAAGACTATTTTATTAATTTTATAAATTATAGGGACTCAATAGTAATTTTACATTAAAAATTCAAAAATCAAGGGTTCATCTACCTCTAGTTAAAATAGAAATAGCCCAAGAAAAAAATACATCGTCTTTATAACAAATTGGTTTGGCCTTTAAACTCGTTAACTATTAAGACACAGTTTGGGCTGAACGCACTTTTGAGTTTTAAGTAACTTGATGACAGAGTAAGTCGAATATGAGTTCTAAATAACTTAAATTCTCACAAAGATTCTTTAGTTCGAACATAAGTAGTTCGTTGGGCTCTTCCCAAATGAAAAGCTCTAATGATGCCTTCACTCTAAATAAAGGTGACTCATGTTAGAATAAGGTGGTGGACATGGCATGCCAAATATGTCATCCCTCCACAGTACTCAAGTATATGTATGGTGTCATAAGACTTACACAAGAAAGATTCATTGTCCCATCAATTCAGACTTATCCTCTCTACCATTAGGATGTAGCCATTTATTCACCTATTCTCATCTATCGGCCTAGTTAAACCACTATAAAAGAAAAGATTACTCACTAATGCAAGTAATTTGGCTCTTATTAAAAACTTTCTATAAGAACCATGAAGAGACCAGTTATTCTTCCTCGAGTTCTTTCACCTACAAACATACTAATTTAGGTATCAGAGACTTCTTGCTATGTCAACCCTGCGGAGCTCTTGATCCATTTTTATTACCTTCATATTAGGAGTTCTCTAAAAATGAAATGAGATAATTTCAGTCTCATGACAATGGCGTTGTCTGTGGGAAACAACACAAAAAGCTATATCTCTCCTTCTTTTTTTTTTTCTAGCAAAAAAAAAAAAAAAAGAAAAAAACCAGATTCAACCACAAAATTCACTCTTCAATTTTTATGTGATCCATACATCTTTCAAGTTGATGGAAGCTAAAAAAAATCAACATCTACCGAATATCTAAGCTCATTTTCTATCAAAAATTGACATTGAGTAGCAAAAACAATAACATTGAAATCATCATCATTGCCGAGAGAGTAGCCAACCACTATCAAGCACTACATCACCAATAGTGACATGCTTTTGACGCACAAGAGTCTGACACATTTCCAATGTACTAGTGCTCAGCCATGCCCAAACATAATAATATTATCCTTATTAAAAGGAAATTCTCTCCACCGATCATAAGATGACACATGTCATTCTTATTTGATCTCCCACCTACCATAATCACAATGTTGCCATGCGATTTAATAGAATAATAATACGTCATTGTGAGACAAGGTCCCACCATTCAAGCTTCTCAAACTCACCCTTTGAGCTTCTTAAGCTCACCATTCGAGCTTTTCTAGTCATCATTTGAGCTCTTAAACTCTCCTCTTTATTCAACACATATACCCAATCACCAGCTGATCAAAAGTTGACCATGTTAATTAAATCAAATTGATTCAACACTTCTTAGTCTAGTTTAAGCTATTTTCCTCTAGTTTTCAAATAGGTTGAACTAGTTTCCAAGTTTTTTGGGTATTCTCTTTCATATTTTGAGATTATAAATTGTAAATTCAGCTCACAACATGGAGTTTTGGTACATTTCCCTTTCGTTTCAAGGGAAAATAATTCAATAGGCTACAAAAAAGCAGCTTCTTCAGTTCGTTGTGTATTTTTATAGATTAATAAATATTTCAAGTGATCTTTGATGTTGTCCACACCCCCTTTAGGTTGTAGGCAATGAAAAAGACTTAGAAAAGTCTATGTGAAAGATAAATAGGCAACTCTTTGTAAAAGGGAGAAAAACCTAGATAATTCTAGGAGAAAGACCGCAAGGCAACTCCCCATAAGATGGAGAAAAACTTAGATAAATATAGGAGAAAGTCTGTAGGGTACCAAAGACATAGTATGGCTACGCGAAAGTCCATGAGGTACTAAAGACCTAGTACAGCTAGGCAAAAATCCGTGAGGGACCAAAGACCTAATAAAAGTTGGGCGAAAGATTACGAGGCACATTATTTGAAGAATTTTAAGCGAGGTGGGATATCTTAAGTCCTCTATGTTGGATTTATGCCCTAAAGATCAATTATCAGATGATTATTTTTGGTATATTTTATATCATGATTTATATATTTATGGCTTTCATTATTATGATTATTTGAATAACTGCGTAATATAAATTATTATAATAATGTCCTTAGAATAAGATATTCTAAAATCATCTCTAGTCAAGTATTATTATGAAATGGGATATCAATAATACGTCGAGACTAGTATGTGTAGTGACTGATGACAATAATCATGGATATGAGATATCAAGTCAACACATAAGTACATATTGGAGAACTATATACTAGATTAACCCACTATGAGAATACTACATGGATTGTTGTATGAGTGTCATAAGTATTTCTCATAGTGATAATAATAGTATGATCAGTTGACTTGAGATCATCAAAGATCTCAACATAAGGAGTTGTATATCTTGATACTGTTAAATATCTTCCGTAACGGGATGTACTATAAAAACAGTAATTGGATATGCCACAAATTATGTAGAGAGATGTTGAATGATCAAGATAGGATTTGTCCCTCCTATACAACAGGAGTGATGTCTTTGGGCCCTTTGATTGAGTGAGACCTAAAATGCATGGCCATGCTCAAATGAGTCGATATATGATATTGTTGTCATTTGATTTAGGAGTCTTCTCAGGTATAAAAAATATAAAGATTGAACTATGCGAGTATGACATATTCCATAACTCGTGTTCAATCGAGACATTTAAAACAAAAGGATTTAATTACTTGGTAATTTTATCACAATAAAGGTTATGTCGAGTCATTGACATTCTCGTGATTTAGGTAGCATTGATGTGTTGCTAGACACCTCTCACTGCTTGTGATATAAAATATGATTTTATGTCACTGCTAATGTTATGGAAACCTATAGGGTCACACATTTAGATCGGATCGATGATAGGATTTTTAATTCATGAGATGGATTAAAATAAGCATTGGGCTAAATGGTTTAGCTAAGAACTAATATAAGCCCAAAATTCGAGCCCAAGTCAGATGGGGCAAATTAGGATTTTATTAATTGACCTAATGCTAGGATTAAATATCTATAAATATATATGTGATGTTATTTTTAGGAGAGACTAATTTTCTACCGTTTTTCAAAAAAGAAGAAGTGAACCATAATCCTAATTCTCTTAGACATATCTAGCAAAACGTTTTGAAGATATTCTTCTTGTTCGCGAGACGAATCAAAGGAGGGATGATCCGTTCGTGTGGATACCATAGAGGTAGAAGGCGAAAAAGCTTCTGCTCCTGACTCAGAATCGCCTTTTGTAGTCGAATCATCAAACAAAGGTATAAACCCTAACTAATATGATCTGGATCTTCATATGGATCCTGGAGGAAATCAGAATAAATTTTTCTATTCCGCTGCCTTTTCTGATTTCGATTTCCTACACTCTATTGATGAGGCATATTATTACTTTAGACATTTATCAGTGAGACATATTATATGAAGATCTCCAGACTAGGTGAATTTATAAAATCCTTTATTGATGAGACATATTATTTGAAGATCTATGGGTGAGATGAATTTCATAATTCCTTTATCAACAAAGCTTTTTATTACTTAAGTCCTCTCTCGATGAGACATATTATATAAAGACCTCCTAGCGAGGTGGATTTCTAAAGTCTTCTATTAAAGAACATGTATTACTTAAGACCTTTATCGATAAGACATATTATATGAAGATATTTTGGAGAGGTAGATTTCTAAAGTACTCTATCAATGAGGCATGTTATTACTTAAGACCTCTCTCAACGAGGTGCATTATTTGAAGACCTACAAGTGAAGTGAATTTCTAAAGTCCTCTATCAATGAGGTATATTATTACTTAAGATCTCCCTCGGCAAGACATATTAAATAAAGACCTCCAAACGAGGTGGATTTCTAAAATTCTCTATCACCGAGGTACCTCATTATATTAGATCTTTGCGCGAGGTGAGATTTCTAAAGACCTCTATCATTGAGGCACCTCATCATATAAAAACTCTACACGATGTGTGACTTCTTAAATCCTCTATTAGTAAGCTATATTATTATCCAAGTCCTTTATCAAAGAGGCATATTATTATTTATTATTTATCAGTAAGATATATTATCTTAAGACCTCTATACGAGGGGGATTTCTAAAACCTCTCAGTAAGGCAAATTATTATTTAAGACCTCCCTTAGCGAGGTATATTATACAAAGACCTCTAATAGAGGTGGATTCCTAAAGTCCTCTCCCAGCGAAGCACATTATTTGAAGACATCTAAAGAAGGACAATCTTGAAGCTAATTGGAAGATTTAAAGATTTTTGGAAGATTTGAAGGTTTAAAGTTATTTGGATGATTTAGAAGATTTGAATATTTGAAGTTGTTTGGAAGATTTGAAGATATGAATCTATTAGAAATCTATAAGTCCACATGTTACGGTATTGAAGCTTGAAGCTATTTGGAATCTATAAGTCCTCGTGTCTTTGAAGCTATTGAAAAATCATAAAACCACACCATTATGTAGCAATCATATAGTGAGCATCTACATGCTTCATGCATAAGCCCCTAATTATAGCTCATCCTCTAATACTGAGCTTCTCACCTTACATGTTCATTTGGACATTCAATAGCCTTTATGACGTGTTTTTCAACTCTCTTTTTTATTCATGCATCTAGTTGCCTTTGTACTTAGCTCCTCATCTTGCTTTTCTATTTATACACTCTCTCCTTTACATCAAGCTCCTCAACTTACATCTTTGTTCAGGCATCTAGCTGTATATGCATCAAGCTCTTCAGTTTTTCTTTCTTCACGCACCCAGTTGCCTCTCTATCTGAGCTATTCGACTCACCTCTCTATTCGAGCTCCTCAACTTGCTTCTTTATTCAGGCATCTAACTGCCTCAGCATCAAGCTTCTCAACTTGCATCACTATTAAGGTGTCCAATTGCCTTAAGATCGAACTCTTCAACTTGCCTCTCTATTCAGCATCCAGTTATCTCCATATCAAGCTCTTAAGCTCGCTTTTCCTTTCAAGCATTCGACTACCTCTTCATTTAGCCCCCGTAGCTCACTCCTATATCAACCTTCAATTTAGCTCATTTATATGCATTATGGATAAATCTCGTCATGCTAAGATCATTTGTCTACTCCTTCAGCCTACTCTTTGATATGCCCATATCAAATTACGAAGTGAGGGCTTTGATGCTTGATAAAAGCAACCGACCCATAATGGGATGAAATAGAAGTAGTCCACAAAGGAAGCATTTCATCTATATGAAAATAGGTCTGACCCTTAAGCTAATTAACTACTCAGGCCTTTAGTTTGGCCTAAATGAATTTTCGAGTTCTAAGTAGTTTGATGACAAAGCAACTCAAATTCGAGCTCCAAACAGCTCGAATCCCTCATAATGATCCTTCAGCTTGTATACAGCTATAAGATTTTTCTATACGAAGAGCTCTAATGGTACCTTCATTCTAAAGAAATGTGACTCATGTCAGAATAAGACGATAGGTATAGCAGGCCAAAGACATCACTCCTCCACAGTACTTAAGTATATGTATGGTGTCAGAATATTGATACAAGAAAGGTTATTTGTCCCATCAATTCAGACTTCTTTTCTTCTATCAGTCATTAGAATGTTGCCACCTATTTGCTTTTTCCCTTCCACTGGTCTAGTTGAATTATTATAAAAGGAAAAACTACTCGCTAAAAATAAGCTAACTCTCACTAAAAACTCTCTATAAGAATAAAAAAGAAACCATTTCTTTTTTTCTTAGGTTCTTTATTTTCAAGCCTGCTAACTTATGCATCGGAGGCTTCTCATCGGATCAATCCCAAAAAATTCATGATCCATGTTTTATCTGACTACAAACTTTATTTCATCACCCTCATACTAAAGGTTCTCTAAAAATGTAATGTAATTTTTGCCTCATCATATACCATTGCTAAAGAACTAGTTTATATATTGACCGAGTGACATAAGATGATCATGATTAAATAAGTTAGGTGACATCTAATCTAACATATGGTAATGGGATTGGGACTGTAATACATAGGAAATTTAATAATTAAGCGTGTGTTCATATTGTGTGTCATGTGTCAAAACTTTTATTGTACAAAAGAACAGGAATATATGTTTTATATATTAACTAAGTAATTATATATGTCCAGTATTCATACTAATTTTTAATTGTGTTTCATACCTTAAAAAAATAAAATAAAAATTATCAATAAAGCATAATTTTAGTTTTGGGTATGTTTCTGTTGCACGTCATTTTTCGCCTTTTATTACATGCACTAACACAAATTCTGATTATTGAAGTCTTTAATTATAGTGTCAACCAATAAGCTTATTATTCATTAGATAATGAAGTCATCATCAAAATTAAAATATCTCAAATTTGAGTTGAAATGAAAATTAATTTTATTTAAAATAAATCTATATAATTTAAACTTCTAATAAAAATTATAATGAAATTACACAAAATCAATTAATTTATATTAGATATATGCTCTCTTTATATATTTTTATATAATATAATGTTTCAATATATTATTAATTTCACCATGCATGTATATATATATATATATATATATATATAACCTTCCAAGATGATGATGTCGATAATAAATGTGACATTTGAAATTCCAGATGAAAGTAGCTTCGGTCTGAAGCAAAAATTAAACTAATAATTAAATATTCCTCATAGATTCTCCTGCAACTTCTATATAAGGATTTATGGTTCTCATTTGTATGCAGCATAGCAAAAGATATAGATATTAGTTAATTATTCTAGGCCTCCGATTAATCAGCTACATATGGCAATTCGAGTGAAAGATCAGGTGAGAGACCATTTCGAACAAAAGATAGATAAACTGCATAGGATTGCTGATATTGTGACTTTTCCTTTAGCGCCAGTTGATGGAGCAATACATGGTATTGCTCGTGGTGTTCCCAACTGGGTTACTGATACTCATCCTGAAGATCGACCCAAGTCTCCCAAGGAACCTGCTACTAACAAATGTTTATCCCCACCCCAATACGTCTATTCTCCTCCTTATCAGGGGTACTGTCCTCCGCAGCCACCGCAATCCAATCCCTACTGCTATGCTCCTCCTCCACCTCCTGGACCAAGAGGGTTCGGAGGGTATCCCCCTGCTCCACCTTCTCCTCCACCACAGCCACCTTATTATGGCTATCCTTCACAGCCAGGTCCTGGTTATCCGTACCCTCCGTATTCCTACTATAGCAGCGGTGGCCACACCAATACTGGCAATGGAAATAACAGCTCCGGCCAAAAAAATGATGGAACTTTCAAATTTGCAAACATTGGTAGCTCCTAATTAGAACTTGGTAATGTATTAAGGTATCAGCAGTCTACAAGCTCTCTTTATATATCTAAATAATCTCTGCTGGTATAAGCAATAGTATTCTACGAGTGTTGCTGTAATATACACGTGTATGAGGTTTTAAACCTCTCTTTATAATAAATAAAGAAAAAAAAATCTTTGTTTATGAATGGTTTTAATTTGAGATCAGATTGATTTTTTGTAATTTAATTTATATTTTGAAACACAAATTCAACTAATCAATCATTTCAAATTAATATATATATCTAAATGAATTTGTATTTAACATGCATGCTAATATAGGTTCTCTAATTTTATGTGGTAACTTAGTAGTTATTAAGTGTCTTTCTTGTAGTTATAAATATGGTTGTTAAAATCGGATCGGATCGATCGGTCTAATAAAAAAATTAAAATTAAATTAAAAATTAATTCGGCCAGTTTCAAAAAATTATTTCTCAGAAATCGGTTAAAAAATAATGAATCGGTCAGTTAACCGATAAATCAATCAAATTGGACAGATTTTTCGGTTCGAGCGAGTCATCTTTTTTTTAAAAAAAAATTTTTTTATTAATTTATTATCAAAATGGCGTTTTTTTTTCAAGTAAAAATGACGTCATTTTGAGTTAAAAAAAATTAACAAAATTAACACCATAGAAAATATAGTCTTATATAAATTTTTTATTTAGTCATAATTGCATTATATTTATTTTTATTATATATATAATAAATGTCAAATTATATATACATATATATATGTATATCGATTTTTCTTGATTTGATCTCGGTCGAACCTCTGATTTTTTGACCCTCTACCTTCATTAATTTTTTAATTTATCCGATTTTAAAAATATTGATTATAAAAGAAGTTGAGAATTAAAAAAAAAAAAAAAAAAAAAAAACCCACTAACATGTATTACGTGCAACAAATCTATTATTATTAGATGCATTTGGTGTATTAGAAAATTGTGCACCATCACTCGTATTTAGATGAAGTTCATATTAGATAAATGTACGCAAATGATAATTGTATACATGCAGATTTAAATTGATGCAGCGTATAAATGGAAATAGTACTTGCTCCTTTCTTATAAACTTTCCTCATCCAAATTAGAATTTGAATTTGATGAAAATTTCTAATTTTTTTTTTTTTTTTTTTTTATATGGCTTGTCACGACTCGCTCTCGCTAGCCGGATCGCGACGGTCCTAGGGCACGGGAGATGCCAATGGCGACCGGCACCCGTAGAACCCATCAATCTCATACTATACAATCACTCATAATATCGCAGTGGAAAATATAACTTACCCAATCTTTGCAGCGGAAACCCATCATCAATCACATAACAATATATCTATCCATACACTCACATCACATATCACTATACAATCTGTTACTCTGTCATTCATTCTATAACTTCTATAATCTTATA
>CANXYC010621532.1:0-11078 GCA_948193065.1 Aleurites moluccanus | reverse complement strand
CTTATTTTGTTGCACAGTTATTGAATCTTCAGTTATTGATTCTACAGGCCATATATAGGCATTTCTTTATATCTTGTTATTACAGTATTTATTCTGCATTCTGGATTCACTGAGTATATCTTTATACTCACCCCCTTTAGTGGTTGATTTTTTTCAGGTTAGCGGAAAGGCGCGAGTTCCATTGGCATTCTTCTTCACCTTGGAAGTTTAGAATATAATGTAATCTCAAGTTTTCAAAGTATTGTAAATAAAGTATATAGTTAAAGTTCCATGGTACTGTTTTAGTTGGCATGTAAAATATTGTATATGTTTGTTGCATTGTGGTATGTATATAATATGTTTGGAGTATAAGTTAAGTTTGATGTATAATTGTTTATATTTAAGCTTGATGATGTGTATTGAGCTATTGATGCGTCTGAGGGATTGTGGTGATCCAGAGGGATCCAAGTTGATGAGATGGATGTTGTATTTATAGAAGTGTATTAATTGTGTTTTTAGCAGCAGGGCATGCTCCTTAAATAGAGGAGATGCTGCCCGATTTTGCTTGTATTGCTTAAGCTATGTTAAGCTTATTTGTGTATGCATGCCATATAGTATAGTTTATGGGTTCTTCATGGTATTGGTAGCATAAGCATCACCCGTATCCTAGGACCATCATGGCTCCTAAGTTGGGCTGTGACAGATAGCTTTCATTGATTTGGGTATGCCTTTGATTTTGGTATACAAGAAGGCTTTGGAATCGAATCTGCTTAAGCCTCTAGAACCCAGAGCACCTCCAAACCCTTATCCTAGAGGTTGGAATGCAAATGAGTACTGTGAGTATCACCAAGGTACGGGACACAAAACATAAATGTGTAAAACCTTGAAACATAAAATCCAAGACCTGGTAGACAGTCGAGATATAATCCCACCAAAAGCCAGACCTAACATCACCACAAATCCTCTCCCGAACCATCAGGATAATGTTAATGTTCTTCACTCTTATGATTCAGAACTTGATTTGATCTCTTTGATTTGATCAAGTGAATGTTGTTGTTGTGTCCTAGACCTCAATGATTTTGTGGAAGAAATAGATGCAATGACCAGAAGTGGGAGACCTTACCAGCCGAGTTCATCAGTTCAATAGCCTGTTCAGTATGTCCCCCCTCCTATGGAAACGATAAACAATGAGCCCGAAGAGGATGTTATCCTAAAGCAATTGAAGAAAACCCAAGCCAACATCTCTATTTGGAGTCTTATCCAGTCATCCTTTCCATATTGCCAAGCTCTTTGCAAGGCGTTAAATCAATGTCAAGCTCCAATCAACATTTCTCCTAAAACCTTAGTTGCCTCACTCACTAGCTCGACCAAGGTGGCTTCTATCTCCTTCACAGATCAAGATTTACCTAAAGAAGGAAAAAAATCACAATCACACGCTGTATGTAACCGTGATGACCCAAGGGAAGACAATCCCAATGGTTTTAGTAGATAATGGGTCGGCTCTGAATGTTTACCCATTAAAAGTTGCAAGTTGTCTGGGCTTGGAAGCTATGGATTTTACCCCCTTTAACCAGATTATGAGGGCATATGATAACACCAGGAGAGAAGTTTTAGGTGTGGCAACTCTTAATGTGACAATCGGACCAGTTACTGTTCCAATCCCTTTCTATGTGATTACTGTCCCCGCTTGTTTTAATCTCCTCCTCGGGAGACCTTAGATCCATAAAGCAAGAGCAGTCCCATCCTCTCTACATCAACTGCTTAAAATGCCTTACGGGGATGCTGTGATAACTATTAAGGGTGACATACATGGTAAAAGTGAGGTTCCTAGCTCTGCACCTATTCTGGGAATTCAGCTCGAGCCGAACATTGTCCCTTTGTCTAGTTTCTCTTTTGACACCATCTAGTTCATTAAACAAGAAGGAGGTAAAGAGTTAGTCCCCTTTGATTTTGATCTTTTCGAAAATATTGTTGTGGCTAACATTTTGAAGAAAATAAATTACTTCCCTGGTTTAGGCCTTGGGAGAAACCAGCAAGGAATAATATCTTTCGAGTATCCAGTAGCCAACTCACCTTTTGGACTTGGTTACAAGCCTACCGAAGAGGATTTAGAGGAGGTTGAGGTGAGAGTCAAAAGAAGAGCTGAGGCTAAAAGGAGAGGTGAGGATTTTGATTGGCAAATGTGCCCTTATTTCATAACTTTGAATGGGTATTTTGTGAGAGAAGGGGAAGATTTTCCTTTTTGTGGTTTTGCTGAACAATGGTTTTGCCCTGTAACTAAAAAGCTAATCCCTGGTTTTGAAATTTTCTTTTATATTAGGCTCAATTTGGAGGATTGTGAGCCCATCTACCCATTAGAGCAGGATTGCAAGGAAAACATGGAGGCTACTCTCTTTGAGCAAGTCCTCATGATTGGAGACGAATTGGAATCAGACCCCACCAAACTTATCCATCCAATCTTGACTGCACTTGACAACTGGCATATTGAGAAGCTTTTCAGCCTTGATGTTTTATTTTCTTCCCCTGCCAAGTACGAGTCAAAGTCTGTTAAATCTATTATTCTTTTTCTTCTATGGAGTCTGTAAAGGATCTTCCTGGTCCCTCTTTTCATTTTGTTGTAGTCCGTGAAGACGAAACTTTTGCTAGCAATAAAACAGTCCAATTTTCCTCGTATATTCTCGAGTCTTTTTTCACTCTCTATGAATTCAATTTAAAAGATGCATCAAAAGAAAAAGAAATAAATGAAATAAAAGAACAAAATAAAGAATCAATAAATGTGGGCATATATGATAAATTGAAATTAACATTTATTGCATTATCATTCCATGATAAAGTTTCTTTAATCAAGATTGTTCAAGACTTTTTAGATTGTTTTTCTTGGGAACCTAAAGACATGACGGGTATCAATCCAAGCATAGTGGTCCACAAGATTCCAACTTATAAGGATGTGAAGCCTGTAAAGCAGAAGTTACGCAGGATAAAGACGGAGTGGTCTCTCAAGATCAAAGAAGAGGTCACCAGGTTATTGAAGAACAGTTTCATTAAACCTGTCACTTACCCTTCATGGATGGCTAACATAGTGCCTGTGCCTAAAAAGGACGACAAAGTCAGAATGTGTGTGGATTATAGGGATCTGAACAAAGCCTGTCTAAAACATGATTTTCCTTTACCTCACATAGACTTATTGGTTGACCGCATGGCCGAATATGAGGTAGTCTCTTTGACTGATCTGTATGCAGGATATAATCAAATACAAGTCTACCCACCTAACGAGGAAAAGACATCCTTCGTGACAGAATGGGGCACCTACTGCTACATGGTCATGCCATTTGGTTTAAAGAATGCCGGGGCAACATATCAGAGAATGGCTAAAGCTATCTTTCATGACATGATTCACAAGGATGTGGAAGTATACATTGATGACATGGTCATCAAATCTAGAACAGCAAAAGGACACATAGATGCATTAAGGTATTTCTTCCTTAGGTTGAGACAGTATAATCTAAAGTTGAATCCAGCAAAGTGTGTTTTCGGTGCATCCTCAGGATTGTTTCTAGGCCACATGATCAGTAAAAAGGGGATAGAAGTATACCCTGCTAAGTCAAGAGCCATTCTAGAGATGCTAGCTCTAATAACAGAGAAAGAGATCAGAGGATTTCTAGGACGTTTACAGTACATTAGTCGGTTCATTTCCCAACAGGCTGACATTTGTGGACCCATCTTTAAGTTACTAAGGAAAGGAGTCCCTAAGGAATGGAACAATGAATGTTAGCAAGCTCTTGAAAAGATCAAGCAATACTTGTTAACCCTTCCTGTCTTACAACCACCCAGGCCCAATAAACCTTTGCTGCTATACCTCTCTGTGACCAAAGAAGCTATGGAGCCAATGCTCACTCAGAAGGCTGTGAGTTCACATAAGGAAAATGCCATTTACTATTTGAGTAAGTGCATGCTTGCTCATGAGCTCAAGTACAATTAGATTTAAAAATTATGTCTCACTTTGGTATGGGTATGCCATAAACTGCAACATTATTTGGGTTTATACACTACGTATGTCCTCCCTGACAAGAGCCCCTTGAAATTCCTTATGGAGAGACCGGTTTTTGACAGTAAGATGGCACAATGGTTGGTAGTTCTAGCAGCTTTCGATCTCAAATATGTTCCAAGGAAGGCTATCAAAGGAAGTGTGATAGCTGACCAATTAGCTGCTGTGGCAATAGATGGCGAATTATTTGAACCTGAGTTTCTGGATGAGGACATCATGGGTTTGGAACCCAAAGTCTGGAAGTTATATTTTAATGGAGCAGCCAATAGCAAAGGGTATGGTGTTGGAATTGTACTTGTCACATCCGATGGGTATCATTTACCCATGGCCATTAAGTTAGCATTTGAGGTGATAAATAATGAAGTAGAATACGAAGCTTGCATATGTGGTTTAGAGGTAGCCACTAACATGAGAATTGATTACTTAGAGGTCTACGGGGACTCTAATTTGATTGTTTCACAAGCTTTGGGAAAATGGAAGATAAGATAAGAGTGTTTAGTTCGTAATATCAATGCGTAGCTGATCTAGTAGAAAGTTTTCATGAATTATCTTTCCATTATCTCCCTCGAGCCAAAAATCAGTTTGCTGATGCTCTGGCAACTCTAGCCTCTATGATTGACATGGTAGGAAATGAAATTATACAACCTGTGGTTATTGAAGTGCAAAGGCGACCAGGTTATGACACAACATGCATGCAAGTTTAGTTAGCCGATGGCGAGCCATGGTATTGGGACATATTCAATCTCCTGAAGAATGACCAGTATCCGGAAGGGGCCTCCAAATCAGATCGGCGGACCCTAAGGCAATTGGCCAGAAATTTCATACCAAATGGTGATGTGTTATACAGGAGAGCATAGGATAACATCCACCTCAGATGTATGATGGAAGAGGAAGCTCAGCAGGTTATGGAATGGGTGCATAGTGGCGACGAAGTCCCACACATGAATGGTTTTATGTTAGCTAGAAAAATCACGAATCTAGGGTATTTTTGGCTCACAATGAATGGAGATTGTGCTAAGTTTGTACAAAGATGTCACAAATGTTAGATATTTTCTAAGCTTCAGAAGTGACCTCCGGTCCCGTTACATCCGACTGCAACTCTCTAGCCCTTTGCTATATGGGGTCGCGATGTCATAGGACGCATAAGTCCCAAATCTTCGAATGGCCATAAGTATATTCTAGTGGTAATAGAGTACTTCACAAAGTGGGTAGAAGCATCCTCTTACCACATGTTGAATTCTAAGAAGGTAGCACATTTTATCCAAACTAACATCATTTGTCAGTTTGGACTACCATTTGAGATAATCACAGATAATGGTTCCCATTTCCAAAAGAAAGTAGCAAGTCTGCTTAAGAGAGAAAAGATTAAGCATCATCAGTCTTCACCCTATCGCCCTCAAACTAATGGGGCAGTCAAGGCAGTGAATAAAACCATTAAGTCAATTCTGCAGAAGATGATTACTAATCATAGAGGCTGGCATAAACTCCTCCCATTTGCATTATGGGGATACAGAACATCCATACACACACCAATAGGGGCAACTCCGTATTCCTTAGTATATGGGATGGAAGCGATGCTTTCAGTTAAAGTGCAAATCCATTCTGCGAGGGTTATGCAGGAAAACCAGTTGAGTGAAACAGAATGGATTAAAGGATACCATGTCCAGTTGAACACTATTAATGAGAAAAGGATGGATGTGCTCTATCAAATCCAAGGGTATCAGCAAAGACTTGCCCGTCATTTTAATAAAAGGGTATCTGATAGGGGATTAGAAGAATGCAACTTAGTGCTGAAGGAAATTAGAGCTCCCGTGCATACTCCAAGAGGGAAGTTCAGACCAAACTGGGCCAGCCCATATATACTAAAAAAAGATCATGTCTGGCAGAGGTGTCATACTCATGGATTTGGATGGGAATGAATTTTCGAATCCTTGTAATCTTGATCAACTGAAAAGATACTTTTTTTAATTTCCATTTCATGCTGCATTGTATGAACGGAACTATGAGGACCTGATTCTCCCAAAAGAAAATTTGTTGAGTAAAAAAAATGCAAATGGAGATATATAGGCAACCCACTTCAAGTACGGTCCAAAGCATAATAAAAATATCATTTTTGTGCCCAGATTAATTGATTTGTGCTCGCTAAGCTGAAAACCTGAATAAGGCGGCTTAGACAAAAATTAGAGCAGCTCGACTAGTTGAAAACCCGAAAAGACGGCTCGAGCAAAAATTAGAGCAATAAAAAAATGATAAATGAATGATAAAAAATGAAATGAATAATGAAATAATAAAAAAAAGAAGAAAAAAAAAGAAAAGAAGAAAAGAGAGAGCCTCATTTTGAATTGGGTTTCATGAGTCATAGTCTATTCTTTCTATGTCCATTTTCATTAAATTCCGTCTTGTCTCATTCTATTAAAGTCAGAGTAGCAAAAATTCCTTTATATTTCATTCAAAAGAGTTCATATTTTCAAAACAAACAAAAAGGTCTAAAATAAGATCCAAAAAGATGGAGTGCAGAGTCTAAATCTGTCTTCTCCTAGGATGCATATCCCCCGAGTCATCAGAATCACTGTTTTGAATCGAAGGTGAATCTAGTCCAACCTTTTCCTCCAACTCACCCTGCGTCACCTCAGTGTCTTCCGGTCTCGTCACCACATTTGTCTCAATTTCACCATTCTCTATGTCTGCTTTCAACTTTGTAATCAAGGCTAATAACCTGATCTTCTCAATAGGCCAAACTTCCCTAATGAACCAAGAATCATAATCCTCCAGTTTACTTGATAAGCCGACAGGGCGCACAATGCGCATCATCCGCCTCCAGCCATTCATTATGGCCTGGGAAATAGGACCGATAATCAAAGATGAAGGGTAGACAGCTCCATCTACTGGGGTGCCTTGGGGCTGACCCATCTGCCTCAAGACTCTTGTTCCCTGATAAAATGAGGTCATGGAAATACCTAGAAGGTAAACCATCTTGTACCCATAGCTCAATGTGATAAATGAATCAATCCCATACCAAGAGCAATACTAAATCAGATCTATAGAATCCAACCCTAAAACTCAGGAGATCCACTCCATTTTTGAACCAAAGCGGATTAGAGCCCTCCTCGTGTGGTATTGTGTAGCTGAATAGGGCATCCTATCTGGAGGAGCCACCACCTGAGTTGATCCTTGAGCCAAACCTGGAAGAGAAATAAAAAGGGTTAAAAAGAAGTAAAAATGTGAGGAGGAAGTACAAGACATTTCTACCTGTAAAATGACTGGGCTAACAGCCCAAGGCCTTCAACTCTGTAGCTTCCATCTAAGCTTTACAGGGTCTCTGCCAAAATTAGACTAGCAATAGTGCACCCTTGCTCCATCTGAGCAACTAGTTCCACCACTTGAACATCTCCCCAACCAGGTGAGCTGAAGAATAGGAATCTAGCAGTCAGACACAGAACTAAGGCTGTCATCCTGTGCTTTTGTCTCACCATATCCCCTGTATCTTCTGGATATTGAAACTCGGTTGTGACTGAAGTCAGATTGATTTGGTCTCCCATGACCATAGAGCTAGCAAGCTTTTGTCCTAATTTAAGGAGCTTCTTGAAAGAGCGAAAGTATCCGACCCGGTATTCGGGGACAGCTAGAGCAACATTCGAATTACTTCCAAAGATAGCATTGAATTCCTCGAAAGTGGGGCACAATTCCTCCATGCTCACCCCAAATCAGAACACATGATCAACAGGATCCCAAAACCTCAGACAAGCCTTCAGAAAATCCTAATCCACTTTCACACCTCTCTAAGTCAGAACAAAATTGATCCCATACTTGCCCAAATTAATCTTTTTGACTTTGTCTAGGTTTTTGGTCCATAAAAACATATGATGGTTGTAGTATGGTTCCATGGGATGTTTGAGTGAAATTGAGAGGCAGAATTACCTTTGAGAGGGAATAGGGCCCTATTTATAGGAAAAAATCAGCCCAATTTGGCTTGGACGCACAGGCTAAGGCGGTGCCACCACCCAGTGTGGGCAGCATTGCCATAGCCTTTGGCTCAAGCTCAAGCATAGACAATTCTATCAAATCATCACGTAAAACATTATCCTCAATTTCTACCATACAACCAGAGTAATAATATTTTACTTCTACACTCTCCCCCATAGGTGTGGTTATCTCTAATGTTATGGTCATTAGTTGCCTCTCCAATTCAGTTTAGGTACAAACATAGGTGAAATAAAAGAATGTGTGGTACCCGAATCAAACAACACTTGTGCTATTTCATTCTGAATTAAGACCATACTTGTCAATGTGTTGTCTGCTCTTTGGGCCTCTTAGGTGTTTACAACAAAAACTCGCCCCTGATCTCTCCCTATAAGAGCCTGATTGCTACTATGTACTTGCCCTCTGCTTCTGCCTCTGCCTGAAGCCTCTCTACTCTCATTCTGACTCATCTAAACTGTCAGCTGTGATAGTATTGTAGAAGGCTGCTGTTCACTCTACATCATACAATTTTCAATAAAATGCCCTTGTTGACAGCATTTAAGGCAGGATCTAGATTGTCGCTTGCATTCCCCTCTGTGCCTCTTGCCACAAAAACTTCAAACAAGCATACTGGGCATCTGTGTCACTGTCTGGATGAACCCTGTGAATAACTAGAAACTGACTGTTCTGAAGGACCTCTGCTCTGACTCCTCTGCCTCTGACTACCAGGCTGTGGTCTCTGCTCCATTCTAGATCATGTCTTTGTCTGTCTTGATTGAGAACTACCGTCTCATTTTCTACTCTAAACACTAGGTCCTCCTTTCCTTTTTTGTTCCTGCTTTGCTCTCTCTAACTTATACTTCTCTTCCATTTGGTTAGCTTTATCAATAATCATTGTCAAAGAAGTGAATTTTGTAGCTAATAGAGCATTATGTAAAGGGGCATGCAATCCCTTCCGGAACCTACTGATAAGATTAGCCTCTGTAGGTGTAATCCTGGTAGCATATCTGCTCAATCGAATAAACTCATTTGCATATTCCTCCATACTCATGTTACCCTACTCAAGCTGCTCAAACTATATAATATTTTTGTTCTTTACCCCTTCTATAAGAAACTCATCTAGCAGGGCTTGTCTGAACTGAGCCCAAGTAAGAGGATGATTACTGTATAGTCGTGGCTCCATATGTCTGAAATACCAAGTCTAGACTATCCCTTTCAGTAACAGGCCAACTAACTCATTAGCCTGTGCATCAAAACAAGGTAGCCTCCTCATTACCTTCTCAATATGCTCTAAGAAGTCAATAGGCTCCTCGCCTCTGTCTCCCTTAAACTCAGGTTGTGTAGCACCTCAGCCTAAACCTAACCTGAACCATTAAAGGCCAATAAAGGGCAATTAAGGGGGAAATTTTTTTTCTTCCTTTTGCATTTGATAATGTTATGTATTTATGCATGAAATTGATGGTTATGCATGTTATATGAATATATTTTAAGCATATAAGTGATTTAAAGGCTGTTAGGACAAAATCGAAAAATTTTGAAATTTTTGTGAACTGGGGGCAAAATGGTCATTTTACAGCCCCTTCGGATTTTAATGGATTTAGCATTATAAATGAAGAAAGAAAAGAAAATAAGTGAATTTAAATGGCATTATTAAGTTTATTTGAATAATATACGAAAAAATAAACCCGGTTGAAAATAGTTCCTGGTAAACTGCTAAATTGAGGTGCTTGAAGAGCTTGAGGTGCTTCGGGTTGCACTAAGGGTATTTTGGTCTTTTCCTTCATAATATGGGATTATAGAATGTGTGCAACCTTATGGTATTAGTTTAGGCTTGATTAAATCCAACCATTGGATCAAATGATGGAAAAATGGACGGTTGGATAAGTCAGTTGCAAATTTGCTATCATAAGCTTGACGTATTAGATTTTTGCTTTTAGTTTTTGATTTGGTGTGGCAAATACATGTGTTAGCCACCAATGTTGACTTTGGATGGATAAATATCATTAAAGTAAGAAAAATGTATGGTTGGATGGCTAGGTTTCACCAAAGTTACCATAAACCTAAACCATTGGATCACTTTTTTGATATTTGAATAGATTTTTACCACCAAATCAAACCATCATCTTCATCCTTATGAAAAAACTGCAGCAACTCCATTTTTGTTCTTTGTAAGTTTCGGCCACTTTATGCTAAACCCATTTCTTATAGTTTTCTTTCATGTTTTGATGGAATTAGATAGTATCCATAATTTTAAACACCTTTATAACCATTAGATCAAAGGAAAAACCCGTTAGAACAACAAATTAATTCAAGGAAGATTTGGAAGAAATTTAGGTAAGTTGTTTGTTTTTGAGTTCTTTTGATTTAGGAATGTTCATATGATGTTTCTTGTTAATATTTATGGATTAGAATTTAATTTATATGGTTGGAATGCAAATTATAGCTTTGAAACCCTAATAGGATGAACATTGAACTAAAGTATGATTTTGGTGAGTTTAATACTACAAATGTTGTTTATTTGGTGTGTATAACATGATTTGGTGATTGAATAATTGAAACAAATTGATTTGGAGCATAATCTAGCTTGGCTGAAACTTAGGTGACTTAGGGTTTGGTGTGCATTTTGAAGTTTTAGGTGTTTAATGAATGGAATAAGTTGTATTTGATATGGAAATGATGAATTAATGGTTAAATATTGGAAAAGAAATCATTTGAATGGAAGAACACTTTGGCCGAATGTGATGAACAAGGTTAGTGAAATGTGTTTTGATGAATGTTAGGCTTAAATGCCTAAATGTGATACATTTGATGTTTATATATGTTGTTAGATGAAATGGCATTGCAAAATGGATTAAAAGAATGACTTTTGCTTAAGGTGCAGAAGTTTGAAGTTATTAGTTTAAGGTGTTAAGTTATTGTGTTTGATAAGGTTAGGTTTGAATATGAATGAATTTGAAAAATGATGGAAATGTATAGTTTTGGATTTATAAAGAATGATTAATTTGAGTGCTTGAAAGCTAAGTTGGAATATGGTGTATGATTAATATGAAATGGTGAACTAAGTGTATAAGAGTTATTAATATGTTATTCTAGT
>CANXYC010621460.1:0-23026 GCA_948193065.1 Aleurites moluccanus | reverse complement strand
TAACACACTGGTGATCTGCACTTTCTACCATATAGTGCTTCAAATGGAGCCATACCAATCAAAGAGTGATAACTGTTATTGTAAGAGAATTCAATCAATGGCATATAATAGTCCCAACTACCTTTAAAATCCAAAACACATAACCTGAGCATATCCTCCAAGGTTTGAATCGTCCTCTCGGATTGCCCATCAGTTTATGGATGGAAAGCAGTACTAAACCGCAGTTGGGTACCTAAAGCCTCCTGAAACTTCTGCCAAAACCGTGTTGTGAACTGTGTACCCCGATAAGATATGATCACTAATGGGACTCCATGAAGACGCACAATTTCATCAATATACACTTGTGCATACTGAGCTGCTGAATAGTTAGTCTTAACCCTCAAAAAGTGGGTAGACTTCGTCAATCGATCCATAATAACCCATATAGAGTCATACCCCCTTCGAAGTTCGAGGTAGACCGACTATGAAGCCCATGGTAACCTATTCCCACTTCCATTCTGGTAGCTCTATCTCCTGAAGTAGCCTTGATGGCTTATGATGCTCAAATTTAACCTGTTGACAGGCTAAGCACTTCGATACAAAACGAGCTACATCTTTCTTCATCCCAAGCCACCAATAAACATCTCTAAGATCATGATACATTTTGGTAATACCTGGATGAACACTATAAGCAGAATAGTGTGCCTCTCGCATAATCCTATCCCGCAGTTCATCACAATCCGGTACACAGATACATTTTCCACACCTCAAAATCTCATCATCAATAATGAACTCGGTCATCCGTCCACTCTGAACCTCCCCATTCAATTTTAGAAGATAGGGATCTCTATCCTGAGCTACTTTTATGTCATCAATCAACAGTGACCTTGCCCGAAACTGGGCTATCAGAGCCTGGTTCCGATCTAGGGAACCCAAATGTAACTCTACTCCACTTTAGAATAAGTTAATTTGGTATTAATTGGTGTTTAATTGGTGCTCATATTGTTGCAGAAAATTCGATCGGAGAAAATCATCGATTTTGGCCTATATTGAGGAATTGAGGATTTGGGTAGCAAATCAAGTTTGCTTGGTGATTTGGAGTATTAGGTGAGTCTTTTATGCATCAAATTACTTGCCTAAATTGTTAGAATAAAATTTGAAATCCATATGCAAAATGGCCACTTTGGCCGAACCCTAATTGTGACATTTTGCCTAATTTTGTGATTTGGTGTTGGATATGTTTTCCATGCCAAATTGATATGTTTGTTGAAGATTATTGAGTTGTGGTTATTGCCTATAAATTACTTTCCATGTGTATGTTTATTGATAATTGGGGCAATGTCAATATTGCGCCGAAACCATGCTGAAAAATCCATAGGCCAACCATTTGAATGCCACCGTCGCCAGCAAAAATGGCATGCCAATTGCGTCAACTTTTTGGCTGCAAATGACCAAATTATGCTTGTTCTCATTTTTGGTCGTTAGACCTTTGGACATCATTTAATTGAGTATTATTGATGTTTTATTGACCTTATGCTTATTAAATTGATTCTAATGAGTTATTGATACTTGTTGATGCCAATAGTTTGAAATGACATCTATTGATGTGTTTATAGCTTCTATTGATTCCGAGATGACTTGACAGAGCTACTTGTCTTGCCATTGATTCTATTGATAATTGATTGATTGATGTTGAGCTTATTGATATGGAGGATGCCATTGTTGCATAATGGTATCCATTGATATGTTGTTTCTTTATATTGATTCTAATGTGGCTTGATAGAGCTACCGATCCGACAGGGTAGTGGAAAAATACTGTCGGCAATGTGCATATTGTATTATTGGTACCCTAGCTAGGAGGGGTTATGGTCCTGGCCATAAGACCTAATCAGTCTTATGCTCATTGATATTGATATGCTACTGGAGACTTTATGTTCGCATATAGTCCATACTGATTCTACTGGAGATTGTATGATTTTATACTGTCCATCCCTTTATCTGTTTTTTCATATGATACCGAGCCTATGCTTTGTTCTTTGGCTATACTGTAACCTATTATTGATTATGTATTATAGATATTCTGGGCAGTTTCATTCATTTATGTCATCTGTTTATTACTTATTGATGTTCCATTATCCATTTTATTGGTCGATGCATATTAGATTCACTGAGTATCATATATACTCACCCTCTCACTGTTTTTCCTCTCAGGTGAAGATTAGGAGATAGATTTCCACCACATTTGACTCTCTGTGAATTCTGCAAATCTAGTGTTAGTGTAATATTATGAACACTGTATTATTTTGTATGTTCATATCCTAGCTGCTTCATGGGTTTTGTACGGTATAATTAGTGTATGAACATGCATGTATGGGAATATTGGAGATTATTAATGATATGATTATAGTATTTACAGAATGAATGGTAGAGTGATATAATGAATAGTGTTTATGTGAGTTAATGGATATATATACTGTTATGGGATTGATGATAAGTTACATGTTTCCACTGCGATATTGTGAATTGATTGTAGTAGATGTTTTCGCTGCAGTATAGTATGAGATGTATTGATGAGATTGATGTGGGTTCTATGGGTGCCGGTCGCCATTGGCATCTCCCGTACCCTAGGACCGTCGTGATCTGGGAACAGGTCATAAAAGAGGTGGTATCAGAGCCCTAGGCTTACAAATATCAGAGCTATGTGTTTACAAATGATAGAGCGTAGGTTACAGAGGAATAGTAACTAAGTGAAGTATGGGTAGAGTTAAGGGAACCATGGGGCATAGGAATTCTTGTATCGTCATTTGTTATATTCGTCAAGTATGTATAAGTATTCTACACTTCTGTAATATACTGAGTACGTGTTCTATTTTTCAGATAGTTTTATAGAGATGTCTGACGTCAGAGATAGAGATAACAGAGAGGCAGAGGTAGCCTCTAATGAGTCCCTGGTTAGGGAAATTTCAGTTTTTGAGGGACCGTCTAGATTCCGACGGTCTACAGGAGATACAAACAGTACTGATGACCCCTAGAGATATGAGATGATGAGGGCGATGAAGGATCTGCGTAGGGAGCTAGCAGAGTTGAGGCGGGAACGACCGAACGTACGGCCACCTCCAGTACCAGCAGCAGTGCCACCCCCTGTTGTACCTGCTGTAGTACTAATTGCTCCGGCTCTTGTACAATCAGTTGTGGTCCCCGAGGAGCTTGTTGTGTAGGGAGCCTGCCGAGTTATTGATGAGGGCGGAGTCTTTATGTTTAGCTTTCTGAAACTAAACCTACTAGAATTCAGAGAAGACAGACGCAGTGATCTAGTGGATTTTCTGGAGGAGGTTGAGAAGGTAGTTAAGAGACTACCTTACTCTAATCTTAGAGCTATAGAGTTGGTTGGGTTACTATTAAAAAGGAAGGCATGGGCATGGTTTTCGAGGAGGATGGAGCCCGGACTGTATGGTGGGCATCCATCCTCATGGACTGAGTTTTGCCAGGGGTTAATTGATGAGTTTATTACAGAGGGAGTGAAGACTCGAAACTTGATTCAGTTTGAACAGTTAGAGTAGGGGGATAGGACTGTAGAGGAGTATGCAGAGGAGTTTATCAAACTGAGTAGATATGCTACTCACATTATACCTACTGAGGCTGATCAGATCAGCAGGTTCAGGAGAGGATTACATGCTTCGCTTTATAATGCTCTATTGGCTACGAAATTCATATCTCTGATGACCGTTATCGACAAAGCTACTTAGATAGAAGAGAAGTACAGGTCAGAGAGAGAGAAGAAGGATCGAAAGAGAAAGGAGGGACCAGGATCCCAGAGTAGGAGGGGGGAGAGCAGCTCCCAGCCTAGATTGATAGAGCCAATGCCTCGATTTGATCAAGGACCTCCATCTGGTAGTCAGAGGAGGAGGGTTCAGAGTAGAGGACCATCAGTGCAATCTGTACCTACATATTCATAGGGTTCTTCTAGACCTATTACTCAGATGCCTAGTATACCCATTTGTGATTTTTGTGGTAGAAGGCATGGAGAGGAGTGTTGTAGGCAGACAGGTGCTTGCATGAAGTGTGGGCAACATGGTCATTATATTAGCAGATGTCCCTTATGGGACGATCAGCAACCATCTGATATAGAGTCTCAGCCTACAGTACAAAGGAGTCAGAATATGGCCTGAGAGTCTCCTGGTAGGGGTAGAGGCAGAGGTCAGGCATCTAGTAGTGGTCAGGCCAAAGCAGGTAGAGGTCAGAGAAGAGTTTTTGCTGTTAACACCTAGGAGACACAGAGATTTGATAATGCAGATATAGGTATGATTTTAATACTGAATGATATAACAAATGCATTGTTTGACTCTAGTGTCATACATTCTTTTGTTTGCATCATAGTTAAATAGAGAAAGATAGCTATTGAGTGTGTCCTTAGAGATAATTATACCTATAAGAGGAAGTATAAAAGAATGAATTATTATAGTCATTCGAGATGTGCTATTGAAATTGATGAAAACCTTTTTATGTGCTAATGTGATAGAGTTGCCTGGTTGCAACTTAATGTAATGCTTGGTATGAATTGGTTAACTGCATATTGAGCAATTATTGATTGTTATGAGAAGAAAGTCAAATTTCGGTTGCCAGAATTTGAATTTCAAAGTGATAAGTAGGAATCTAGAATTTGTTTCAATTCTGTTATTTAGGCTAGAAAGATGATAAAGTAAGATTGTTCAGCATATCTAGCTATGGTCCGAGAGTTTTTTGATATTTTTCTGAGTAGTTGCAAGACACTTTTCAAAAATTGATTGGATAGTTAAAAGTTAAGGAGGAATATGTACCTAAAACTGTTTTAGAATCCAGCATGGATACTATAAGTTTCTGGTATTGTCATTCGGGTTAATTAATGTTCCAACTACATTTATGGATTTAATGAGCAAAGTTTTTAAGTTATGTATTGAATGAGTTTATAGATGATATCCTTATCTATAATATGGGTGAAGAGGAACATATAGAGTACTTGAGAACTGTGTCACAGACACTACAAGAACATCAAATGGTTGTTTGAATGTCTAAATGCCAGTTATGGTTCGTGAAATGAATGAGCTAATTGATATGGGTATGCAGTTAAAATTGGGATCTCAAATCTAACCCACTGGTTCCATAACCCTCAGATTCCAGGATCGTAACCAGGCTCTGATAGCCCAATGTCGGGCTAAGCCATTGTAATTGATAATATTAAAGTGAACCAAGATTGGGATCCATATTTTATGAAGTTAAAGAAAGATGTTCATTTAATATTGGTGATCATGTTCTCTTTAAATATCACCTATGGAAAGTGTTATGAGATTTGACAAGAAAAGAAGGTTGACATCGAGATACGTGAGACCATATTAAGTATTGTAAATGATTGACAATGTTGCATAAAGTTTAGCTATTCCTTTAGGTATGAGCCATGTTATTTGGTATTCCATATCTGAATGTTATGGAAATTATGTTCCAGAGGTTTTTTAAGTATTGAAGTGCAAAATATTAGTGTTAATGAAGAAATGTCATAAGAGTAGAGCCAATAAAAAGTGTAAATCGTCAAGTCTAATAATTTCGGAGTAAAGAAATTTCAATGGCAAGAGTATTATGAAGGAATCAGTATATGGAAAAAGTGTACATGGGAGAATGAATAAAACATAAAAGTCAAGTGTTCATTCTTATTGCAATCTTGAGATCCATATTTATTTTAAATTCGAGGATGAATTTTTTTTGAAGGAGGGTAGAATGTAATACTCTATATTTATGCATAATAAGTTTTGCGAAATAAGTTCTCAGTATATGGATTAAAATTATCAAAATGGCTAAGGATAATTTTGAAAACTCAGTTAGAACGAAAACGCGAAACTTTTTCGGAAATCATCGGTATCGATATCGCTGTCGTAAAATAATAGTACGGTTGACGGATGAATTTCTGAATTTGAATTGAGGGTAAATGATAATGTATATTCATGTGTGAATACAATAAAAAGAAAGATGAGAAAATGTTTAAGAACACTGATAAAGTAAACAATGGCAAAACCGTAAATAAAGGGTACTTTCGATGAATAGTGGAAATTCGGCAGTCTGAGTTTCAGAACAGCTATGAAACTATTTTTATTAATTAATATTAATAAAAATAAGATTTTTAAACATGCACTTTGAATTGCAATTCCCGACGAAATTATCAGAATGAATTACTAAGCGAAAAAAGACCAAAAGCAAATATTGAAAAGTTTTAGAACTAAAAGGGTAATTTGTCATTTTTGTCTTACTATATAAGGATTCCTTAGAATTATTTTTGCTCATTTCTCTTCTTCTTTGGCCGTGAGTTCTTCCATTCCATTCCAATCAAAATTTTCAATGATTTTGTGAAGAAAAATTGTTGGAAACCAAAAACTAAAACCATACAAACATTAATCTATCAAATTCAACCATGGAAATTCAAAGAAATTCGGAGATTGTATGATTTCATACAGTCCATCCCTTTATCTGTCTTTCCATATGATATCGAGCCTACACTTTGTTTCTTTGGCTATACTGTGACCTAGTATTGATTCTGTACACTGTTATATGATCCATTGGTACCATTGACCTATTGTTTATTGTTGATGCATATAGATTCACTGAGTATCTTATATACTCACCTTTTCTTTGTTTACTCATTCAGGAGAGGAGTAGATTGTGGAATACTATCATCTATCATCCGAGGATTTCTGCTAGCAGTTCTGATGTATATATTCTGATTTTGTATTATTATTTTGATGTTCATAATCTAGCTACTCCATGGGGTATGTATGGGTTAGCTAGGAAATGAACATGTATATATGTATGTGATTATATTTGATGATATATGATGAGTATATGGTATGTTAGTATAACTGTTACAACCAATTGCAATAAATTACAGAATGGATTATAGAATAATAGAATGGATGGTAACTAAATAAATTGAATAATATATTATGATTTATAGATTATGCATGTGATACTGGGTTTTACGGGTGCCGGTCGCCATTGGCATCTCCCGCATCCTAGGACTATTGCGATCCAGAAATTGGTCGTGACAGAAGTGGTATCAGAGCCCTTGGTTACGGACAGTGGAATTTAGGTTACAGATGAATAGTACCTGAATTACAGAGGAATAGTGACTAAGTACAAAATGGGGTAGAATTAAGTATACCATGGAGTATAGGATTTCCTTTGATCTCTTTTGCTGTTATTGTCTATTATATATTATTATTCTACGATTCTGTCATATTCTGAGTATATTTTCATTTTTTTCGACAGATTACAGAGATGTCCGATGATAGGGACATAGATACTAGAGAGGTAGAGGTAGCCTCCAATGAGTCATTGGTGAGGGAGATTGCAGTATCAGAGGGTACTTCTAGATCTCGACAGACTTCAGAGGATTCAGAGAGGGGGGGTGACCCCTGGAGAGTAGAGATGATGAGGGGATTGATGGAGTTACAAAAAGAGATGGTTGATTTGAGATGGGAGCGTTAGCATGTACCTCCACCACCAGCTCCAGTAGCAGTGCCTCCACCTGTAGTACCAGAGGCAGTTCCAGTGGTACCGACTCCTGTGCAACTAGTAGGAGTTTAGAGGGAGCTTGCTGTACAGGGAGACCGTAGAGTGATAGAAGAAGGTGGTGTATCGATGTTTAGCTTTCTAAAGCTAAACTTGCCTGAGTTTAGGGGAGACAGGGGCAGTGACCCTATGGATTTCTTAGGGGAGGTAGAGAAGATAGTGAGGAGGCTACCATGTTCTGAGTTGAGAGCTGTAGAGTTAATTAGGCTATTACTGAAGGGTAAGGCATGGACCTGGTTTTCTAGGAGGATGGAGTCCAGGCTTTATGGTGAGCATCCACCTACCTGGATTGAGTTCCGACAGGGGCTTATTAATGAGTTCATTACTGAGGGGGTGAAGACCCATAACTTGATTAGATTTGAGTAGTTAGAGCAGGGAGACAGATCTGCTGAAGAGTATGTGGAGGAGTTTATCAGGTTGAGTAGATATGCTACTCATATTATTCCTATAGAGGCTGATTTGATCAGTAGATTCCAGAGGGGTCTTCATGCTGCATTATATAATGCTTTATTGGCTACAGAGTTTACTTCTTTGACGACAGTGATTGACAAGGCTACATAGATGGAAGAGAAGTACAAGACAGAGAGGGCTAAGAGGGACCAGAACAGGAAAGGAGGTCCTAGATCTCATGTTAGGAGGGGGGAAAGCAGCTCCCAGCCTAGGTAGGCAAAGCCAGTGCCACGGTTTGATCAGAGAACATCCGCTAGTAGTCAGAGGAGGAGGATTCAAACTAGGGGACCACCAGTGGTTCAGTCAGCACCTGTATATTCTCAGAGTTCTCCCAGACCAGCTGCATAGGCACCCAGAATTCCTAGTTGTGGGTTTTATGGTCGGAGACATGGAGGGGAGTGTTGGAGATAGACTTGTGCTTGTTTGAGGTGTGGCCAGCAGGGCCATTATGCTAACAGGTGTCCATTGAGGGCTGATCAGCAACCATCTATTATGGTTTCTCAGTCAGTGGTATAGGCGAGTCAGAACATGGGCAAAGAGGATTAAGGCAGAGGCAGAGGCAGAGGCAGAGGCAGGAGTAGGAGAGGACAAGCTCCCAGTGGTAGTCAGGCTCCAGCTGGTAGGGGTCAGGGTAGAGTGTTTGCAGTCAACACCCAGGAGGCCTAGAGATCAGATAATGTGGTCACAGGTACTATTCTGATTCAGAATGAGATTACATATGCCTTATTTGATTCTGGTGCTACTCACTCCTATGTGTCACCACACTTTGCACCTAAATTGAATAAATAAAGGAGATTGTTAGATATGCCTTTGATGATTGCCACTCCTATGGGTGATAGTGTTGATGTGGATTTTTATTACTCTGACTGTGTGATTGAGATTGATGACAATATCTTGCGTGCTGATTTGATTGAGTTGCCTATATTAGAGCTAGGTATTATTTTAGGTATGGATTGGCTTACGAGGCACCGAGAGGTTATTGACTATTATCGGAAGAGGGTTAGATTTCAGCCTGAGGGGTGGCCAGAGTTTGAGTTTTAGGGTGATATTTGGGAGTTTAGGGTTAATTTGATTTCTACTATCTAGGCCAGAAGGATAATTGGGAAAGGCTGTCTAGCCTATTTAGCACACGTGGTTGATGTACAGAGGTCTTTTGTACAGCTTGATCAAATACTGGTGGTTTAGGAGTTTCCTGAGGAGTTGCCAAGATTGTCACCTGATAAGGAGATTGAGTTTGAGATTAAGGTGCATGCAGGCACTGACCCTATATTTATTCCTCCATACAGAATGACTCCAGTAGAACTGAAGGAATTAAAGGTGCAGTTACAGGAGCTATTTGATAGAGGGTTCATCAGACCGAGTAGTTCTCTATAGGGTGTTCCGGTACTGCTTATAAGGAAGAAAGATGGCTCTTTAAGGATATGTATAGATTATAGGCAGTTGAATAAGGTGACAATGAAGAACAAGTATCCATTGCCTCGGATAGATGACTTGTTTGATCAGCTGCAGGGTGCCATCCATTTTTTGAAGATAGATCTGAGGTCTGGGTATCACCAGTTGAAGATTAAGCAGGGTGATATACCTAAGACTGCTTTCAGGACCCGATATGGGCATTATGAGTTTTTGGTATTGCCATTCGGGTTGACCAATGCACCGGATGCTTTTATGGATTTGATGAACAAGGTGTTCAGGTCATATTTGGATAAGTTTGTCATTGTATTCATTAATGACATTCTTATCTATTCTAGGAGTGAAGAGGAGCATATGGAGCATCTGGAAATTGTGTTGCAGACACTTCGGAAGTATCAGTTGTATGCCAAATTATCTAAATGCCAGTTCTGGCTAACCAAAGTGTGTTTCTTGGGACATGTGGTATGCAAGGATGGGATTAAGGTGGATAATCAGAAGATTGAAGCGGTTACTAATTGGCCACAGCCTACCAGTATTTCAGAGGTTCGCAGTTTTCTGGGTATGGCTGGGTATTACAAGAGGTTTGTGAAGGATTTCTCCCTGATTGTAGCTCTATTGACTAGATTTATGAGGAAACAGAAGAGTTATGTATGGACTGATGAGTGTGATTGCAATTTTCAGACTTTGAAGTATTGCCTCACCAGTGCTCTAGTGTTGGCATTGGCAGTAGAGGGGGAGAAATTCACTGTGTATTGTGATGCTTCTCGGATTGGTTTGGGATGTGTGTTGATGCATATTGGTAGGGTAATTGCTTATGCTTCTCGTCAGTTAAAGAAGCATAAAGCAAATTATCCGACTCATGATTTAGAGATGGTGGCTGTGATCTTTGCATTGAAGATTTGGAGACCTTACTTGTATGGATCAAAATGTGAGATATATACTTATCATAAGAGTCTACAATATATATTTCAACAGAAGGATCTGAATCTTCGACAGCACAGATGGGTGGAGTTACTTAAGGATTATGACTATGAGATCCTTTACCACTCGGGTAAGGCCAATGTAGTGGCGGATGTACTGAGCAGGAAATCAATGGACAGTCTAGCTTATATTGTTATTGACAGGAGGCCATTGATCCGAGAGATGAGGGAGTTGGCAGACTTAGGAGTGGAGTTGGAGTTGGGATCCCAGGATCGAAACCAGGCTCTAATAGCCCAATTTTTGGTGAAGTCACTATTGCTTGATGATATAAAAGTGGCTCAGGATAGGGATCATTATCTACTGAAGCTCAAGAGAGAGGTGCAGAATGGGAAGATGACAGAATTTACAGTAAAGGATGGGGTACTGAGATGTGGGAGGCACATATGTGTACCGGATTTTGACTGGCTATGGGATTGGATTATGAGAGAGACTCACTATTCAGCATACAGTGTACATCCAGGGATTACTAAGATGTACCATGATCTGAGAGATGTATATTGATGGCCCGAGATGAAAAGAGATGTAGCTCAGTTTGTGTCTAAATGCTTAGCTTGTCAGCAGGTTAACTTTGAGCATCAGAAGCCATCAGGGTTGCTTCAGGAGATTGCATTGCCAGAGTGAAAATGGGAGCAGGTTACTATGGATTTTGTAGTGGGTCTACCGAGGACTTCGAGGGTTATGATTCTATATGGGTGATTGTAGACCGTCTGATGAAGTCTACTCATTTTCTGGAGGTTATGACCAGTTATACAGTAGCTCAGTATGCACAATTGTATGTGGATAAAATTATGCGACTTCATGGAGTTCCTTTGATGATTATTTCAGACAGGGGTACACAGTTCACTTCTCAGTTCTGGCAGAAATTTCAGGAGGCCATGGGTACCCAGTTACGGTTCAGTACTGCTTTCCATCCGCAAACTGATGGGCAGTCGGAGAGGACAATCCACACTTTGAAGGATATGCTGAGATTGTGTGTTCTGGATTTCAAAGGTAACTGGGATTATTATCTGTCATTGATTGAGTTCTCCTATAACAACAGCTACCACTCTTCTATTGGTATGGCTCCATTTGAAGCACTATATGGTAGAAAATGTAAATCTCTAGTGTGTTGGATGGAGCCAGGAGAGAAGCAGCTTGAGGGGTCAGAGTTGATTAGAGAGACTATGGAAAAGTTGGCTATGATCAGAGATCGAATGAGGACTACCTTCAGTAGCCAGAAGAGTTATGCTGATCCGAAGAGAAAGGATGTACATTTTGCAGTTGGTGATCATATCTTCCTTAAGGTCTCACCGATGAGGGGTATTATGAGATTTGGGAAGAGGGGTAAGTTATCACCAAGGTTTATAAACCCATTTGAGATTCTTGAGAAGATAGGTAATGTGGCCTATAGATTGGCTCTTCCACCTAGTATGAGCCACGTACATCCAGTTTTCCATATCTCTATACTGCGGAAGTATGTGTCTGATCCATCACACATATTAGAGGTTCAGGATGTGGATTTCAGTGAGGACTTGTCATATGAGGAGCTTCCAGTGGAGATTGTTGATCGACAGGTCAGACAGCTACGGAATAAGGAGATCCCGATGGTAAAAGTGCTTTGGAGGAATCAATCCATGGAGGAGTGCACTTGGGAGAGTGAGCAGGAGATGATGAGCAAATATCCATTTCTGTTTCAGTAGTGAGGTATGTATCTATTTCAATTCGAGGCAGCATTTATTTGTAGGGGGTAGACTATAATACCCTAGAAAGTTCTACCATACATGTATGAATTCGTTCTCAGTATATGGTTCATAAGTCTTAAAATGATGGGAAATAATTTTAGAGACATAGTTAGAAAGCGAACTAGTTACTTTTTCGGAAAGCGGCGGTGTCGGGAATACTGCCGAGAAATTAGCAGTCCGGTCAACAGAAGAATTTCTGAAGTTGACCTAGGGAAAAAATATCACTATAAAGCATATGTAATTTTGGTAAAAAGAAAGAAGTGAAAATTATTTAGGAACACTAAAAAAGTAACCAATGGCAAAATGGTAAATATAAGGAAGTTTAAGGTGAATAGTGAAAATTGGTCTGTCAGAGTTATAGAATGACTCTGAAATTAATTTTTTAAATAAGTATAAATTAAAATAAGCTTATTGACTTCCCACTTTGAAATCCAAATCCTAACAGAATTGACATAATAAATTACAGAAGAATTTGGACCAAAGTGTGATATATGAAAGTTTGAGGATTAAGTTGTAATTTGCCAAATTTATTTTAATATATATTATACACTTAGAACATTAGCCATCATCTTTTCTTCTTCTTCTTGAAAGGCCGAACCTCTCTTCCAACTTCTCCACCATTTCTTCTTCAAAGTTTATCAAATTTCCTTAAAGAAATTCAAAGCAAACTTGAGTTTAAAGCTTAATCTTCCATCCTCCACCATTAATTTGTAAGAAGAAGCAAAGGAAATCAAGGTCAAGCTAGAGGGGGATTTCAGCTCCTTCACTTCTTTTAGAATTCAAGCTTTGACAAAGGTGTGCCTATTGGCTTCATTAGTGATTGGTGGGGAAAATCAATTTTCCAAAGCTATTTGGAAGCTTATGTGAGTTTTATATGCATCCTTTAACATATCATTTGTGTTGAAATTGAAATTGAAAACTTAGTGTGAAAGCCCATGTATGGCCGAACCTCATTTACTATTCAATGCCCTACAATTTGCTAGATTTTTGCCTTGTTTTACATAGCCAATTTGAGCCCTTTTGATATTGTTTAATATTGTTTCTTTGATGCCTATTGTATAATTGCAAATGTAGCTTGTTATTGGTTGAATTGGGCAAGTCAATTTTGCACCTAAACCTAACCTATTGGCTTGCCATTATATGCCCACCATGTGTTTGATAAAATGCCTAGTTCATTTTGCCTTTGGCCTATTGTTTGCATTCCATAGATATTTGAATGCCATTGTAGCCAGCAATGTTGGCATGCCAATTGTCCTACTGTTTTCCTTTGCCGAGCTAACTTTTGTACCATGTCTTTGTTGAATACCAAACCATATATCATTGTTTGTATGTCACCTTTTACATTGCCATGAACCTTATTGATAATTGATTGACTGATATTGAGCTTATTGATATGGAGGATGCCATTGTTGCATAATGGTATTCATTGATATGTTGTTTCTTGATATTGATCCTTATGTGGCTTGACAGAGCTACTGACCCGGCAGGGTATTGGAAAAATACTGTCGGCGATGTGCACATTGTATTACTGATGCCCTAGCTAGGAGGGGTTATGGTCCTGGCCATAAGACCTGATCAGTCTTATGCTCATTGACATTGATATGCTACTGGAGACCTATATGTTCACATATAGTCCATATTGATTACTGGAGATTGTATGATTTCATACAGTCCATCCCTTTTTCTGTCTTTTCATATGATACCGAGCCTACACTTTGTTTCTTTGGTTATACTGTGACCTATTATTGATTCTATACACTGTTATCTAATCCATTGGTATCATTGACCTATTATTTATTGTTGATGCATATAGATTCACTGAGTATCTTATATACTCACCTTTTCTTTGTTTACCCATTTCAGGAGAGGAGTAGATTGCAGAATCTTGTCGTCTGTCATCCGAGGATTTCTACTAGCAGTTCTGATGTATATATTCTGATTCTGTATTATTATTTTGATGTTCATAATTTAGCTGCTCCATGGGGTATGTATGGCTTCGATAGGAAATGAACATGTATATATGTATGTGATGATATTTAATGATATATGATGAGTATATGGTATGTTAGTATAACTGTTATAGCCAATTACAGTAAATTACAGAATGAATTACAGAATAACAGAATGGATGTTAACTAAATAAAATGGATAATATATTATGGTTTATAGATTATATATGTGATACTGGGTTCTACAGGTGCCGGTCGCCATTGGCATCTCCCGCATCCTAGGACCGTCGCAATCCAGAAATGGGTCGTGACAGGAAGGCTTACATATATCAGGCCAAGCACGAACCATTGGAGTCAGCAATTTCTCAACTAAGAAATTTAGCTTGGAAATGACTTGATCTATATTTCAGGCCAAAGTGAGTTTTGGTTTTATCATAATAAGTTCAAGAATGTATTTTTTATATTTTGAGTAATTGATTTATGATTGTTGATTGAGTTTAGAGAGTAACATATTAGATTGAATGACTTGTTGCGATTTATATTGCTTATTGATTAAGTTCTTAGTATACTATTATACTCCATATTATATGATTAGTAATCCAATACAATTTCAGGATTATTGATTGAAAAAATAAATTATCCTTATGTATTTAGGTTGCAGCCCCTTGCCATTCTTAGAGTGAGATTTAAAAATATTTGGTATAAATTGAGATTATGCTAAAATTTACTAAGGCATCTTGTATTGGATCATGCAGATAAAAAGTATATTATATTATTTGTAAAATGAAATTGAGAATCTCTTGTTATCGTTGTCAATTATATAATTGCAAGCTAAAGTTCAAGGTAATAAAATTTTCATTTCATAGGTGCCTAGAGAGATAATATATCTTTTATTTTAGCTAGACTTTTGGGCCTTTTGAACATGATGGATTGCAACAGTCAAGAGCATGATACAATAGTAAAACTATCACAACCTATTTTCGGGACGTAACGGTTCTAGGATGAGAGAGATGCTAGACATGACTGGCACCCGTAGAACCCTGTATCATATGCAAGCATCTATTACCATCAATTTATTATTCAATTACTTAATTACTATTCATTCGGTCAATCTGTAATCCATCTGTAAATTATACTGCAATTGACTATAGCATTCATCATATCATATTATTAGTTAAACTCCATAATAAACCACATATACATTTTCATAAACTAACTATACCATATACAATCCATGGAGCAGTTAGGATATGAACATACAAAAATACAGTGTTTAAAAATACTTATACTGCTATAAAATACTGCAGGAATTCACAGAGTCAAAAGCTGAGATTTCTGCCTCTTACTCTGCACCTAGAAATGGGAAACACTAAAAGGGCGAGTATATAAGATACTTAGTAAATATAATATGCATCGATTATAAATATGTACTGAAATATCAAATAAGAATAAGCAGATGAGATAAATAAGTCAGTCTGCTCAAGAATATCACGATACAAATTCAAGTACAGAAGATGACTGTAAGTCAATAATCATATCAATGGAAAGTATATTACGTGGACAAGACAGATATAGAACCATGAAATGCATATAATATATACTAAATACATATCAATCTCATATCAATAAACATAAGACTGATCAGGTCTTATAGTTAGGACTGGTAACCCTTCCCAAGTAGCGTATCATTATACAATGTGCACATTGCCGACAATATGTACCCACTACCCTGTCGGAGCGGCAACTCTATCAAATCACATAGGAGTCAATAAAAGTAAGGAACAAGTCAATAGATACCATTACATAATAATGATATCACCAAATATCAACAATTCATTATCAATCAATTCCAGTAGCAATAGAACCAATGAATAGCAATAGCAAGTTGTTATATAATGACAAAGGGTTTGGCAAACAACAATGGGATGGAACATAGGTTGGTCTTATATGAACAAATAGTTGGCACAATTAGCATGCCAATATCGCTGGCGACAATGGCATTCAAATGGTAGGCCTATGGATGAAAACAATGGTAGGCCTATTGATTTTGAACTAGGCATTTTGACAAACACTTGGTGGGCAACTTTGGATGGGCAATTTGACAAGGTTTGGGTGCAACTCCAATATTGCCCCATTAATCATCAACAACACACATTATAGGCAATTCAATAGGAATTTGATTTCCAACAAACAACATTAAACAATAGATAAAAATGGCTTGCAATACTAAAGGAAAAACAAGAACCAATCAAGGCAAAAATGGGCAATTAGGGTTCGGCCAAATGGCCATTATAGGAATGAATTCAAATCAACATTTAAATACTTTAGGCATATAATTTGATATATAAAAGACTCACCTCATACTTCAAATTGCTTTGAAAAATTGATTTTCCACCTAAAGCTTCAAAGGAGGCAAAGTCACAACTTTATGAATCTTAATTTTTTTACAACAAACCAACCACAAATATTTCATCCATTACCCTCTAATTAACATAATCTAAACCTAATTAACATAATCTAACACAAAATCACATATCTAGTTCATACAACTTAGGTTAGGGTTTGAAAAATTGGGGAAAAATCCCAAATGCATCAATTGATGCAATCAAACACAAAACTCATTCTATTTGACATCTATAACATCTAAATCAAACATAAAATCAAACAAATCAACATATTACCTCAATTTGATGGTTGGGCTGAAAATCCAATGGTGTTTGTTTTTGAAATTATTTGATTTTTCAAGCAAATCAAGGTTGGAAATCAATGAATTAAAGATGATTTTCAAGTTTTCTTTAGGTTTCTTTAAGAAAAATTGAAGGAAAAATGGTGGGGAAGGAGAGATATGGTTCGGCCAAGAGAGAAAGGAAGAAGAAGAAATGCATAATTTTTTTTAAGTGTGGCTTATATACTAAGTCAAAAATGGCAAATTCCATTTTGGTCCTTAAACTTTTCATAAATCATACTTTTGCCACATTCCTTCTGTAATTTATTCTGACAATTCTGTTGGAATTTGGATTTCAAAGTGGGGATTCAAATAGCTTATTTTTATTTATACTTTATTATAAAAATAGTTTCAGATCCATTCTGAAACGCAGACAGTCCAATTTCTACTATACCCTCAAAGTTTCACTTATTTACGGTTTTGCCATCACTTACTGTTTCAGTGTTCCCAAATATTTTTCACTTCTTTCTTTTCACCATAATTACACATGCATTTATATGATTCTTTACCCCCTGGTCTGAATCAGAAATTTATCTGTTGATCAGACTACTATTTTCTCGGCAGTGTTATTGACACCGACGTTTTCCGAAAAAGTATCTCATTTGCATTCTAATTGTGTCTCTGAAATTATTTTTAGTCATTTCGATGATTCCAAACCAAAAACTGAGAACAATAACATGAAATTATGGCAGGCCTTTTCTAGGGTATTACATTCTACCCTCCTTCAAATAAATTCGTCCTCGAATTTAAAATAAATACATACCTCAATGTTGGAACAGGAATGGATACTTGTCATTTATCTCCTGCTCGCTCTCCCATGTGCACTCCTCCATCGATTGATTTCTTCAAAGCACCTTTACCATTGGGACCTCTTTGTTTCTCAGTTGCCTGACTTGTCGATCTATAATCTCCACTGGTAGCTCCTAAAATGACAAGTCTTCATTAACCCCAATATCCTATACCTCCAATATGTGCGATGAATCAGATACATACTTCCGCAACATAGAGATATGGAACACTGGATGAACATGGCTCAAATTTGGTGGAAGAGCCAATCTATAGGCCACATTGCCAATCTTCTCGAGTATCTCAAACGGGCCTACAAATCTTGGTGACAACTTCCCTTTCTTCCTGAATCTCATAACACCTCTCATTGGTGAGATCTTAAGAAAGATATGGCCACCAACTGCAAAATGAACGTCCTTCCACTTTGGATCGGCATAACTCTTCTATTTGCTGAAAGCAGTCTTTATTCATTCCTTGATAATAAGCACCTTTTCCATTGTCTCCTTTATCAACTATGGTCCCTCTATCTGTTTCTCACCCGGTTTCACCCAACATCTTGGAGATTTCCATTTCCTACCATACAATGCTTCATATGGAGCCATTCCGATAGAAAAATGGTAACTGTTGTTGTAAGAGAACTCAATCAGCGAAAAATATTGATCCCAGTTACCTTTAAAATTCAGAACACATAATCGCAATATATCCTCCAAAGTCAGGATTGTCCTCTCTGACTGTCCATCGGTTTGTGGATGGAAAGTTGTACTAAATCATAATTGGGTATCCATAGCCTCCTGGAACTTCTGCCAAAATCGAGAAGTAAACTGTGTACCTCTATTAGATATAATCATAAGTGGCACTCCATGAAGCTGCACAATCTTATCCATATATAACTGTGCATACTGAGCTGCAAAGTAGCTGGTCTTCACTTTTAGGAAATTAGCAGACTTTGTCAATCGAACTGCAATAACCCATATGAAGTCATAACCCCGTGTAGTCCTTGTTAAACTGACTACAAAATTTATAGTAACCTGCTCCCATTTCTACTCTAGCAACTCTATCTCCTGAAGTAACCCAGACAGCTTTTGATGCTCAAACTTAACTTGCTGACAGGCTAAGCATGTAGAGACAAATTGAGCTACATCCCTCTTCATACCAGGCCACCAATACATATCCCTCAGATCATGGTACATCTTGGTAATTCCTGGATGTATACTATATGATGAATAGTTAGCCTCTCTCATAATTTGATCTTGTAGCCCATCAAAGTTAGGTACACATATCTACTTCCCATACTTCAGTATATCATCCTCTACTATAAACTCTGACATCTTGCCATTTTGAACATCACCTTTTAGCTTTAGTAGGTATGGATCCCTATCCTGTGTCACCTTAATATCATCAATCAACAGTGGCTTTAACCTGAAATTGGGCTATCAAAGCCTGGTTATGATCCTGGGATCCCAAATACAACTCCACACCCATATCAGCTAACTCCTTCATCTCACAGATCAATGGTCTCTTGGAGTCTGAGATGTGAGCTAAGCTGCCCATAGATTTTTGGCTCAGTGCATCTGCTACTACATTAGCTTTACCCGGATGGTAAAGGATTTTACAGTCATAGTCCTTTAGCAATTCAACCCATCTGTACTGCCGGAGATTCATATCCTTCTACTAAAGTATATACTGCAAACTCTTATGATCAGTATATATCTCACATTTAGACCTATACAGATAATACCTCTAGATCTTCAATGTAAACACCACTACTGCCATCTCTAAATCATGTGTCAGATAATTCACCTCATGCTTTTTTAATTACCGAGAAGCATAAGCAGTCACTCTCCGATTTTGCATCAGAACACACCCTAATCCAACTCGAGAAGTATCACAGTACACTGTAAACTTCTTATCCTCTGATGGCAATACTAACACCGGGGCACTCGTGAGGCAAGACTTCAAAGTCTGAAAACTGCTCTCACATTCATCAGTCCACAGATATCTTTCTTGTTTCTGAGTCAGCTTAGTCAATGGAGTAACAATTCTAGAGAAATCTTTCACAAATTGCCTGTAGTATCCTACCATACCAAGGAAACTACGGATCTTAGAAACACTGGTAGGCTGAGGCCAATTTTCAACTGCTTCAACCTTCTGAGGATCTACCATAATACCATCCTTACAAACCATATGACAAAGGAAACATACTTCAGTTAGCCAGAACTGGCATTTAGATAATTTAGCGTACAGTTGATGCTTTCGAAGTGTCTGTAGTACAATCCTCAGATGCTCTGAATGCTCTTCCTCAGTCCTAGAATATATAAGACTGTCATCAATGAACACTATGACAAACTTATCCAAGAATGGCTTAAACACTCTGTTCATCAGATCCATAAATGCAGCCGGTACATTAGTCAACCTGAATGGCAACACTAGGAACTCATAATATCCATATCGGGTCCTGAAAGCAGCCTTGGGTACTTCACCCTTCTTGATTCTCAACTGGTGATACCTATATCTTAAGTCAATCTTAGAGAAATGACTGGCACCCTGCAACTGATCAAATAGATCATTAATCTGTGGCAACAGATATTTATTCTTCACTTTCACCTTATTTAGCTGTCTATAATCAATGCACATCATTAGAGAGCCATCCTTCTTTTTCACAAACAACACTGGAGCACCCCACGAAGAACTGCTCGGTCTAATAAATCCTCTATCCAATGACTCATGCAACTGCACCTTTAACTCTTTCAATTCAGCTGGTTCCATTCTATACGGAGGAATAGATATCGGATCGGTGCCAAAATACACCTCAATCTCAAACTCTATCTCCCTATCTGGGGGTAGACTTGGCAATTCATCAAGGAAGACATCAAAGAATTCTCGAACCACTGGTATTTGATCAATCTCTAAAGCAGTCTTTTGTACATCTATCACTTAAGCCAGGTATGATGAACAACCTTTCCTTATCATCCTTCTAGCCTGGATAGCAAAAACAAAACTAATTCTGGATTCCCATCGATCATCTAGGAATTCAAATTCTGGTTGCCCCTCGGGCTAGAATTTAACCCTCTTCTCATAACAATCAATAACTACACGATATGTTGTTAGCCAATCCATACCAAAAATCACATCTAGCTCTAACATAGGCAGTTAAATCAAATCAGCATGCAAAATATTGTCATTTATCTCAATCACACAATCAGGGTAATAATAATCCACTGTAATACTCTCCCTCATAGTTGTAGCTATCTCTAGAGGTACATTTAATAACTGTCTTTATTTATTCAACTTAGGTACAAACTGGGGTGAAACAGAGGAATGTGCAGTACCAGAGTCAAACAATGCATCAACAACCTTATTCTGTATTAAAATAGTACTTGTAACCACATTTTCAGATCTCTGTGCCTCCTGAGTGTTCACTGTAAAAACTTGCTCCTGTCCTCTGCCTGCTGGGGTCTAACTGCTGCTCGGTGCCTGTCCTCTGTCTATGCCCTACCAGGAGCCTCTCTAGCAATATTCTGACTCATCTAAATAGTAGGTTGAGAAACTGTAGTAGATGGCTGTTGATCACCCCCACAAAGGACATCTGCTAATAAAATGACTATGCTGCCCATATTTCATACAAGTACCTATCTGATGTCGACACTCCCCTCCGTGCCTTGTACCATAGAAACTACAGATAAGCATGCTGGACATCTGTGTAGCAGATCTAGAAGAACCCTGAGAATAAATAGGTGCAGACTATACTGAAGGTCCCCTACTCTGTGTCCTCCTCCTCTGACTACCAGACTGAGGTCGTTGATCAAACCTAGGCACTGGCTCAACTTGTCTAGGCTGGGAGCTGCTCTCCCTTTCCTACCCTGTGATTCGGTTCCTCCCTTCCTCTTCTGATCCCTCTTAGCTCTGTTTGAATTGTATTTTTCTTCCATCTGATTAGCCTTATTAATGATGGTAGTCAGAGATGTGAACTCTGTAGCTAGTAAGGCATTATGCAATAAGGCATGCAAACCTCTCCTAAACCTGCTAATCAAATCTGCCTCAGTAGGAGCAATCTGTGTAGTATACCTACTCAGTCTGATAAACTCCTCTGAATACTCCTCCACTGACCTACCCTGCTCAAGCTGCTCAAACTGTATCAGATTCCTGGTCTTCACCCCTTCTGTCAAAAACTCATCAATCATCCCTTACATCATCTCCATCCTTCGGGGTCATCACTCCACTCTGTATCCTTTGTAGTCCGTTGGGATCTGGACAGTCCCTCTGAAACTAAAAATTCCCTGACTAGAGACTCATTAGAGGCTACCTCTGCCTCTCTGGTATCCCTATCCCAGTCGTCGGACATATCTGTCAACTGTCAAAAAATAGAACATGTACTTAGTATATTACAGAAATGCAGAATACTTATACATACTAGACAAATACAACAAAAGACGATACATGAATTCTTATGCTCCATGGTTTACTTAACTCTACCCATACTGTACTTAGTTTGTAACACCTCATACTAGTTTGTACCTATCCCTTATAGAGACCTTCCAGGGGGAGACTTTTTCTTTCTTTTTAATGTGTTGTTAATATGCATTTATGCATGAAATTGATGATTATGCATGTTATTTGAATTAGTTTTAGGCATAGAAGTGGTCTAGAAGCTGTTAGGAATTAATCGGGGAATTTTGAGTTTCTGGTGAACTGGGGGCAAAATGGTCATTTTTTGCCCGTCAGAATTTTATGGATTTAATATCATATTTAAAAGGAGAAAAGAATTTAAAGACTTTAAAATGGCCTTATTTAATTTATTTGAGTATTAGATAAAGAAATAATTTCGGTTGAAAAATACTTATCGGCACGTTGGGCAATTTCGGTGTTTCGGTTGCACTAAGGGTATTTTGGTCATTTCCTATATAATATGGAGTTATTGAGTGTATGCAACCTTATGATATTATTTTAGGCTCGATTAAATCTAACCGTTGGATCAAATGACTTTAAATTTGATGATTAGATGTGTAGGTTGCAAAGTTACTATCCTAAACTCAAAGTATGGGATTATTGCTTTTGGTTTTGGATTTGGTGTGCCAAATGTATGTGTTACCTATCTTAGTTGACTTTGGATGAGCCAATAGAATGAAAGTAAGAAGATTGGATGGTTGGATGACTAGGTTTCACCAAAATTACCATAGAACCTAAACCATTGGATCACATCTTTTTGGTTGGATAAATTTTTCTCACCAACACCATTTGTCTTCTTCTTCCTTAGTAAATTTCAGCCATAACCATTCTTGTTCTTCTTCCTAGGTTCGGCCAACACCTTCCATTCCATTTCTTAATATTTTCTTTCCATTTTTGATGGAAATAGAAACAATTTACCATCCTAAACACTAATCCAACCTTGAAATTCAAAGACAAATCCATTTAAGCCACCAAATAGCCTAAGG
>CANXYC010621421.1:0-12386 GCA_948193065.1 Aleurites moluccanus | reverse complement strand
TTTTAGAGAAACAAGAAGCTCGCTGTGAACGTTGAAAGAAAAGAAAGAAATGAAAGAAATGACTAAGTGTTCACGTTGTTGCTTATAAATAGGCTACTGCCTAAATTGCAAATCCTGGTTACTGTGCACTTATTCGTCCCGCCTCGCCAAAATTCAATTTCTGCTGGTCCAGCTCGCCAATTGCCGGCTCACCAGACCCAGCTCGTCAATCTCTGCCCGCCAATGCTTCTTCGCATTGCCGGCTCACCTTTACCAGTTCGCATATGTCGGCTCGCCAATGTCTCTTCGCATTGCTGGCTCGTACATGCCTCTTCGTTATTCTCAGCTCGCCAATGCCCCTTCGCATTGCCGGCTCACCAATGTCTCTCCGCATTGTCGACTCGCACATGCCTCTTCGCATATGCTATCTCGCACTTACCTCTTCGCATTTCTTCTTCGCATTTCCTCTTCGCAAGGCCAGCTCGGCAAGACCTCTTCACAAGGCCAACTCGGCATTGCATCTCCGCAAAGCCAGCTCGGCATTGCCTCTACGTAAGACCAGCTCGGCATTGCCTCTTCGCAAAGCCAGCTCAGTATTGCATCTTCGCAAGGCCAGCTCGGCATTGCTTCTCCGCAAGGCCAGCTCGCCAATGCCAGCTGGAAACCCTTAACCCAGTTTTCACAGAATTTCGCTGAAGACTCAAATTCTCAATTTCTTTAACACTTAGCATTCTATCACGCAATTTCAATAACTCAACCAATATTTCTCACAAAATTTCCATACTCATTTTCTATCATTATCATAAGTAATTAGTAAGTAAATATTTATACTTATTTCAAAATTAATTAATTAAGCCAATAAAAAATAAATTTATACTCAAAATATACACAAAGAATGTTTAGGAAAAATGATGGGTGTTACACATTTATGATTATGTGGCATCCGTATGGCATCAATTTAATAGTTTTCTCATTCTTAGGCAGTGACATGACATGTCATGTTAGTTTTTCGACCTTAAAATCCAGTGAGTGACTTATAAATGAAAAAAAAAAAAAAATAGAACTTTAGTAATTGATCTGAAAATGAGCTTTTCTTTAGTGATCAAAATGAAAAACTCACTAAAGTTTGGTGACTTTAAGTGTTATAGGCTTATGTGGCATGTTGACTCATCAGCATAAATGATGTGGCATCTACGTGACATGAAATTGGATTCCAGCGCTAATGTGGTGTGCCGTGTTAGCTTCTCAGTGTAAGATTCCGGCGAGTGACCATCGGAAGAAATTTTTTACAAAGTTTAGCGACTGATCTGAAATGATTTTTCTTTAGTGATAAAAAAAAATGACTAAAATTTATTGATTTATTTTGCTTTTGCCTTGTAGACATCTATTAGAATTTAGTTTAATTTTTATATTATAGGTAATAAAAAGAAGGGTCAATTAGTCTGAAATATTTATATTTTTTCAAATTAAACTAAATAGTTATTGTATTTCTAAAATTATATTAAATATTCCATGTATTTTATTTTCATTAGACAAAATCGTCATTCCATCCACTTTTCCTATTTTTCAGTCTGTCAAAACCCTAAAATTTAAATTTTAATTAAAATATTTTTTAATACACAAAACAATTTTATTAGTGACTTCTCAATTTTATTAGTGACTTCTCAATTTTACTCCTTCGATCATCACACCTTTCATGGCTATGACTATGCATTCTCTCCACCACAACTCAACCAAGAAAAATACCAATTTCTGCCACCATATCAAACCTCTCAAACCTATGTTTTCTCATCATCACTAGATGTCAAATCAGCTAAGGCTCAATATCCGCCACCACTGGAAGCAACTTTTATATCGGCTTCTAAAACCCAAGACGAAGATATTGTTCAAAAACCAATTGTAGATGGTATTAGCGGCAGTAGTAGGAGAAAATCCAAAATTTCAATTTCAGAGAAAAAGAAGGAGAATATGATAAAAAAGGCTTTGTTGGGTTTTGGATTTTTAGAAATAGTGTTATGCTTAGTTTCTTTCTCGATTATAGCTGTTGATAAGAATCAGGGTTGGGCTATGACGTTCTTTGACTTGCTATTACACAGACTATCAGTGGCATGCCGTATTGGCTGGTGAGTTAGAATTTTGAATGAATTCATGTTTTTTACTTTCCCACTTATGAACTTGATGGATTTGGAATTATTGCTAGATTTTTTTTTTCTTTTGCAATTCATTTAAAATTGATTTCATGAAAGTACTAGGTGGAGGGTTAGCATCCTAAGTTAAGTTTAGGATTTTGAATCCTTCCCTTTTTGCATTTACTTTATGGTTTCTCATTTTAATTTTAATGTTTTATCTCAAAATATTAAATTTATCGAGTCCGTTATGGAGGTGTAAATTGCATTCAACTATTTCTATTATTAGGCAATGAAGAGGTTCTGATACTTCATGGTTTGAAAATTGAGGTATTTAGACTCTAATTTTGTCGATAAAAGGTTTTTTTGGTTCATGAGCTTATGGGCAACAATTTTGAGAGATGAGGATGTTGATTTTAGAGAAATGAGCATGGGCTATTCTTATTAGTCTTTTCATTCATCCATGCATAGGATTGAATTGTCGGTGTAGAGTTTTAATCATGAATTTCGTCCACTTGGTATGAGTGAGAATAAAAATTAAAATGAAAATGAGAGATATTATAAATTTTTTATAGTAATTTAACGGATTTTTTTACATAATGACGACTTTGTCTAACGAAAGCAAAGTACAGTAACTATTTAATATAATTTTAGAAATACAAAAACCACTTAGTATATTTTAGAAAAATATTGGGACTCCAGAATAATTAACCCTAAAAAGAATAAAGAGAGTAAAAAAAGACTTCATATTTTTTTTTAAGGTATATTAAATTGTGAGGTTGGGACAAGAAGTGGGGTTCACATGGAAGATCGAGACTCTACTTTGCAATCTATTGCTATTGTTGTCCTGTGATCCCGTCAATGTATTAAGTCGACCGCATTCCACACAGCTTCTTTAAGCTCTTCCCAACTCATTGTCTCCTAGCTGACCTCTGTTTGCAATACCCATCAAATGAGTGGTTCCCCATGCAGGAGCTACTTTATCATATTTTGAATTCAATGGTTTTAATAAATCCCCTACAATAGTTCGTCCATTGAGGTCGAACCTAAACATGTGCTCGAGAGATAGCTGTCCATACATTAATAAGGGATATATGGATTCTCAAGAAGAGAGGATCAATTTTACTGACAGGATTTATCATCACTTTAGCTATTTTAGCTGCTCAGCCAATTACTCGAGATTCCCGATTATTTCATTTTTTGATGTTAGCAATGTATAGTAGTCGAATCCTCGCTATCTCCTATTACATTCGTAGTCTCTGAAAGATGAGGACTAACTATGTAGCATCTACATTAATAATTTAAATATTGCATACGTCATTAATCTAATATTTTATAGGAGCTACCTGTAATAACGAACTTGCAATTATTGTTCATGTTTTTTTCTTTTCTTTGTTTATTAATGAATAAATCTTTTTACTTGTATGACATAGATATCTCGTATTTTATAAAAAAATGATTCGATTGATAGGAAAAAGGTTAATTACATGAGTTTCAAACTTGAATTTTGATTAATAATTTGAGCTTATAAAAAGTAGAATTTGTGGTTGTGGAAATTATTGAGTAATCATAAATGAAAAAGAAGACCCAAAATTTTCCACTTCTATGAGTTGCAAATGACTATGACTACTATTATATCATTGCATTCGCTTACTTGGGTTTGCAAATAATTGAAATTGTTTCATATTAACTTTGTTGGAGATGGAAGGAGGAGATGCATTTACCCCGCTCAACCTGAGTTTTTTTTGATACATACAAGTATTTTTATTGGAATGCCGGATCAGACCGAAATAGGCTTATATACATTCTCATTATGAAAAAAAAATGGGTTATTCCAGTGCATCTTAATAGATATTATATTTACACATGGATCTCTCTGTCGTTATATTACATTTTAGGATTAGAAATAGGTATAATTGGACTGGTTTTTTACATATATATCTCCTTATTTTGGACCCTATTCTATTCACATTTTTTGGCTTCTATTGAATCGAGGCGTGCAGGAAAGCTTTTTCACCGTTCATTGGGTATTTGTCTCTATCTCACTCTCCCAACTCATACTTAAGATAGGCGGGCTCAATGCCAGATATTTACCTCTAGAGATCCTTCTCTTTGAATTTCCGGTATTCAGTTGTCTTCCTTGGTTCCACCCTTCAATTCATGAAGCATATCGCCGGTTTCTCAACTCATAACCACCTCCATATTTTCTTCATTTTTTTTTAGATTTTTAAATAGGACGTGTTCCACTTTTCTCTCAGGCATTTCCTCAAACACCTTACAGGCTTGGCCACCTATCACTCTTCTCCAGCCCAACCGGTGTGATACTCGTGAAAGATAGACAAGGTATTATCTGGGTCTTGTACTTTCTTTCGCACCGATAAAAAAAATGGTATATTGGTCTGCTTCCCCTGCGTGTAAAATTTTGAAGCTTTGGGTAATATTTGTATATATATATATCCTCTTAACGAGACATACATGGATTCTGGACAAAATTAAATTAAAGTAAGAGCATACACTGATACAAGTAAGATTTACTCAATTAAAAGGCAATTACAAGAATTAAATTAATAAATTTAAAAATGAATTAAAATTATAAAAACTCCCAAAATTGAAAATAAATTTTTTTGAGGAATAAAATTGGAAATAAATCAACAATTAGATATATATAAAACATTTTAAATACAAATTTAAAATTATAAAAAGATCCTTTAAACTTTTGCAGGATTCAACAATGCACAAATTAATTACAAATGCAAACTTAATTTACTTTTAATGGAGAAAACCAAACAATGACATCTCAAATACAGATTAATTAATGAACTCAGCTTCCATTTGCTTATTCACCAGAAACTATTTGTTTGTTTAACCGTGAGAGATAGCTCAAGGAAGATCCAATATATATATATATAAACACAAACCATTTTGGGGCAGCCAACAAAATGCATCAAATCCAAGTGTGAGTTTTGATTTTTCTCCATTTAAGGCCAACTCAATCCCAGTGCAAGTCTGTTTTCTTCCATATTTGCTGCTATTCAAGCTCAAAAATAATATACTGCAAAACACAATAGTTGAAAAATAGTTCAATTGTAGGAAGGGCAAAATATTTGAAAATGTAAACTAAATGCCTTGAAAATAAAATGAGAAAATGACCATATATATGTTGGAGAATGAAGAATGGGAAGTAAATTCCACATTGGTCAAGCATGAAAGATAAGAGCAACATATAAATTTAGGGGCTAACTAAAAGGTGAAGCGCATAAGTATAAAATGAAACCTAACTCCCATGGTGTTGTAAAACCTAAACTAGTGAAAGTGTATGATCCATGAAATTTCTGATATGGTATCAAAACTGCTGGGGAGGGACAGTGAGCGTTCCAAAGTGAGGCTTGAGGGAGGCATTCAAACACGTGAGATTTAGTGAGGTCCAAAAGAGTGAAGCGAAAGAGAGTGTGTGAACAGTAGCTTACCTTGCAGTAATTTTCCTAGTACACATGCCTACTTAAAGTTTTATTTGTCACCAAGTTTTTTAAAGTTATTTTTGTTTAATATATAGTGAATTTTGAAATGGCTAATAAAAGAAGCATGGATTCTGGGAATCTATATCAAATGCATATAATATATATGAATAAAAATTGATTGGAAATTGAGAATGACTTGTTATGAATTGCTACTAGCAACTAAGCACCATAACATAGTTTATGAATTTCTACTACAAACTAAGCACCATATAACATAGTAATGAACATATATAACTAACTCATTATCATGCTATTAGGTATACTATTTTTGGAATAATTACCAGAAAAAACCATCCAGCATCAAGCCGCTGTATCCACAAAAAACAGAATGAAAGAAAATCCATACAGAATAGAGCATTAAAATACAAAGAGAAAACTCAGTCCAAACAATATTCATCAGATTCCTGCAGAATGATTAACAATATTCATGGACTCTTATTGCTTTACAGAAATTAACAAAAGCAATGTGAAGAATGAATTGTTCCCAGCTGAGTTTTTGCAGAAAATTAGTTATGCTGTTATGAGAATAAAATGAATCATAGCCATATCATAGTACATCCATAATTTCTATAATGAGAGAATAGAAGTAGGAAAAAAAAATAGAGAGAGAGGATGACTTGCCATTTATTTATGAGAGAAGAGAGTTCCTAGCACATAAATTAAAGACACTGTGAAGGGCTTGCTTGATCGTCACTATGTTTCAGTCTCTTAAGTGGAGGCTCCTCCTCCATCTCCTGCAATGAGTCGGTTGCTCCATGATCATGAGTACGTTTCAGGAGAAGCTTCTGATCTTTCTCCAATTGTATATGAACCCCACACTTAAGGATGGCATCGTAACTGATATTATTTTCCAAATCTTCAGTGAAAAATTTTAAATGCACATTTTTCCCAAGGATATACTCGCTGAAACGCCAAAGGAAGACGTGTTCTGAATGAAAGACGAGATCATATTCTGGGCCGTCTTCATATTCGTCCCAAAGAATATAATCAAACTCATATTCTTGCAAAGATCCCAACTCATCTTGGCAAAAGACTGTACATCCAATTTTTGTAACACGATCCAATAGTTTGGGATCACAAACAGCACAAAAAGTAAAAAGGTGCTGGGGTTGTGTGAATGACAAATGCAAAAAAGATCCGTTGTTATTTTTGTACTTGATCCTTTTTGGCAACTCACTTCCAGGGATACGCATTTTCAAATAAGAAGTAAAATCTACCTCAGGACTATCAATCTCTTCTGCCAATAAATCGTCCAAAAATCGATTACATTCATCCCGATCCAAATTGATGCAGTTATCAAATTCGAATTTTCTATCACCATTTTGATCAGTAATTGGGTGACGGAATAAAATTGCTGCTGATTTCAGACTTGTGCAATTGTTTAAAAAATAAAAACTTAATTCAGCATCAAGTTCTGGTAGATATTTTAGTCTCTTGCAACCATTTAAATCTAGTACATACATCTTACAGTATTTGATGCTATCAGGTATGCTCTCGAAATTATTTCCACCTAAATAAACCTGTTCCACCCTCTTTGGTAAATAAAAGCCCTTGGGAAATTCTGTCAACCCACAAAACGCTAAATCAAGCGTCGTGAGATCATGAAAGCCTGTCAAAGGAGGGAGTACCAAACCTTCACATTGACTAACATCTAAAACATCCAATCTGCTCAATTGATTAACGGAAGTTGGCAATTTATTTATACCAGCGCCACATGCTGAAAAGACACGTAGAGATTCCAAGTTACCTATGTTCTCTGGCAGCACATGTAGATTTACACAATGGTCGATACCAAGATGTCTAAGATATTTCAGATTGCAAATGCTGTTCGGCAGACTTCCCAACTTATTGCATGACTCCAAATTCAATCTAGAAAGACGAGAGAGATGCTCAATTGATAAGGGCACTTGTTTTATTCCAGTTTTCTCTAAACTTAGACTAGTTATACTACAAGGAAGCTTTGGAAAATCTGTGATACTTGACCAACCATTGAGATTGAGGATCTCAAGACTCTTGAAGTCAAGTAAGTTTGGTAATTGGTGCTGCCCAAGTCTTTTGCAAAAACGTAGATCCAGTTCCTTAAGCTTGCTAGAATGTTCTAGAGATGAGGGAATCTCGAAAAAATTTACACAATATTCCAATCTTAAAACCTCAAGATTTGAGGCTTTACACAAGTCTGGAATTTTCACTAGGTCACTAGAAAAACTGAGGTCAAGAATTTTCAGATTTCCAAGTTCCTATAATAAAAAAACAAAAATAAAAACAAAAAAGAAAGATAACAAGATTAAATTAGCATATGTAAACTCACATAAAATATACCTGAATTTCATAATCTAGCATATTAAAGCCTACCTGAACTCCATTCCAAAGTTCTGTAAGTTTGCTACAAGGCATACGAAGTTCAACGAGATTTTCTGCACAAAAACTCGAGGGCAAAATTTTACAAGGGTATTGATCCCAGTGGAGAAGCCTTAGCTCATCTGAAAGGACTTTGAGCCCTTTAGGCAGGTGCAGTTTTAATGAAGAATTCCCGAGTTGATTGTAGAATTTGAGCCACCTAAGTTTGTACATTCCCTCAAAGACTGTAGGACTTAGTTCTAACCCTTCAATTTTAGACATGTCTAAGGATATGCCTTTAATTGCTTCGGTCCCCTGATAACAAATACCAAAAAAGTAAATTAGCATCAAACATAAAATGAAACTCGAAATATACTATAGACGTGGGAAGATTATTTCTTAGAAAAACTATTTTTCCTATCAAGCTCAAAATAAACAATGAGTAGAAAAAAAAAAAGGTTAAAATATTTAACCTCAGCTCGTCTCAATACATAACATATGTCATCAGGACGCCACAGCCTGCAACACTTTCCCATCCGTATTTCCTCACAACAAATATCCCTACCCATTTGTTGTAGCAAGTTGTGCATATGTAACTTGTTATTTGCAATAGAAATGAGAGACCTATCAGCCAGTTTACTTATTCCAGATATTGAACCAGGGGCATCCAATAAATCTACAACACGATTTTTGTCTTCTCCGTTAAAGAAGCAAGCAATATCAAGAAAAATTTGCCTCTCGATCTCATCTAGTCCATCATAACTTATTCTCAATATTTTTTGGATTTGTCCATCAGATACATCTTTTAGTTTCTCCAATTCATCTTCCCATTCTTCCACACTCTTTTTGTATAAATTGGAACCTAAAACTTCAAGAGCCAATGGAATGCCTTGAGCATATTTAACTGCCCTCTTTGAAAGTTCCCTATATTCTTCTCTTAGAACATCATTTTTGAAGGCGTGCAAGTGAAAGAGCTGATGAGCTTCACAGTCATTTAATTTCTCAACTTCATATGTTTCAGCACCCCAGTTATGAAGGACTTGTTTATCTCTGCTTGTCAGAATAATTCTACTCCCTGGCCCATAACAATCAGCATGTTCTCCCATTAAAAATTTTATTTGGCGTGAATCAGTCACATCATCAAGAATGATGAGAACCTTTCTACTAGAGAGCCTTAGTTTAGTCAAATCTGAGAACCTAATGGGATTACCACTGCTTGAATTTTCTGATCCAAATAATTTAGAAAGAATTTCACTTCGTAAGCCATCCACTGTATCCTTTTCCAATCTTTGCCTGACATTTGGAATAAAACATGAACTTTTAAATTGCCTACGAATTCTTTCAAATACTTCTCCGGCAATAGTTGTTTTACCGATGCCGCCCATTCCATAAATTCCTACGGCGCGCACACCATCTTCCTCAAGGAACAATAATGACTCCACACACATGACTCGTGAATCAATCCCAACAAGCCCACCTTTATCAAACTTACTTGGAATATATAGTTCATACAATATGTCCAAAATGTGGGCGACAATCTCCTCAATTAACTTGGAGTCAGGCCTGCTCATATATAAAAGACACAACAATCATCCATGAGAAATAACAAAACTTATTCATGACATGAAGTTGATAGCAGAACCCTTTAGAGCAAAGATAAAATTGTCAACACAAGAGCTTAACTTTCCCTATTGCACAATAAAATATGGTCAAAATCCATGTTAAAAAAGGGAGGCCATCTATAAGTGTGGATACTGAGTACAAACATCTCCGATGTTAAAATTTCGAGAAATTCTTAGATGAACATATCACCACGTATGATTATGAATTCACTTATAATCACACGTGATGATAGGTTCATCTAAGATTTTTTTCTTAAAATTTCCCTTCCAACATACTCAAAAAAGAATTAATATATCTCAAATTTGGACAAAGATTTAAGGTCGAGTTTCACTTACTTAATGTGGTCCGATACCAACCCTGATATTTCGGTTATTTCCCTCAAAGCTTGGCTCCAATTCTCCACCTTTTCGTTTAATTCTTCTTCTTCCATCTTTTGGACAAGAAATGTGGCAGAGCCCCAGATTTTATGAAGGAATTTACATATGCCCCAAGCGTAGTTCTTGGATTCTCGTCTATGCTTAGCAATTGCATCCCCGAAACTCCCAGTCAGTTCTTGAACATCGGTCGGGTCTACTCTGTAAAACACCGGTAAGATAACCTGTCCCCTAGTTTTTTTGCACTCAAGTATCTTCAAGAGCTCATCCATGCACCATGGAGAATCTGCATAATTTTTCGAGATGATGACAACTGAAATATATGATTTTTCAATTGTTTTTAAGAGAGCAGGAGTAATCTCTTCTCCTCTTTCAAGATTTAGATCCACAAAAACATCCAATTCCTTTCCACACAAAGCTTTGTGGAGATGGCTAAGAAAATCATTGCGGATGTCTGATCCTCTAAAACTAATGAACACGCTATACATCTTACTAGGCTGAGGAGTGGTAGAAGAAGAAGAAGAAGGAGAGGCCATATTCTTGATGTTAAAATCCTAGTGGCTTGTGAAACTAATTTTACAGCATAAAGAAATTCATAAGCACCATACAGAGTAGAGACCAAAAGGCACCTTCAAAGAATCTACAAAGAAACAACTTGAAGAGTAAAGCCTTCACTTTTTTCCATTGATAATAAATTAATAATCATTCTAATTGCAATGACATCAATTTCTTTTTTTAATTAAAAAGATTGATAATTTATTTATTTCTTTTTTTTTTATTTAAAAGAATTGAAGTATAAAAAATATTTTTTGCTTATTTATTATTTTTTTTCCTTATGCTAAAATGCTTTGAATTGTTAAATCCTTAACATTGATTGATTATACCTATTAATAAATAGCTTTTAGATCAAAATATTAAATTTTTATTATTAATATAGTAATTTTGATTGTTATTTTAGCTAATATATATATATATATGAATCTCATAAAAATAAAATAATTTATATAAAATATGTCATGATATATTATTTTTTATTTTTTCAAAATTTTTTTTAATTGATAAAATTATAAAATAAAAATGAATTGTACCATGAAATTAATTTTAATAAATTAATTTTTTTATTGTTTTAAAAATATTAACATGATTAAAATTAAATATTTATATCGTCATATATTTCTTTCAATAATTTTAATCACAATTTTATGGGATATATATGAAGCTCCTTCCTGGAGGCTCCTTATGGGTAAAGCTTAGAGCCTCAAAGTCAAAAAGTTATTGTATTGGAGTAAAGACAAGAAGTGCATTCTCTACGCTGTGAAAATTTATCTCTGTTCTCGTGAAAATTTAATATTATAATTACATAAATATATTTAATATAATTATTTAATTATATATATATATATATATTAAGATTTTTATAAAAATAAAAAAATAAAAAGTCTGATTTTATTTTATTAATTATAAAATATTTTTTTATATTTTATTAAAATGTATTAGACGTATTTATATTTTGATTATATTTGATTGATGTTTTGTGTGTCTAAATTTTATTAAAATTTTTTTAATAAATTTATTTTTATTTTTAATTATTATATATATATATATATATATATATATAATTTAAGTGAAAAATAAGAATCTCCATAAAAATATAAATGAGAATTAAATTATTATTTTACGCGAGACGAAAATAAAAATAAAAATTCTTCGGTAAAATAAAGATGAAGATATAAATAACTCCCTCGCTCTATTCCACTCCGTTGTCATCTTATACTAATTGAAGAAAATAATTCCAACACGAAACTTCTCAAGTAGTGTTTAATAAAAGATGACTCCAACATGCAATTTCCCAAGGAGCATTTAATATTTTATTATCTAAGCTAAGTCTTGAATGGTAGTACATTGAAAGCTTTCATTTCTTATAAATACATCATAATTGGTATTTGAACATGTAATAATATAAACCTATCAAATGGTATGAAACTAATGGTAAGAATTCAAATAATATAAAATTATATATAAATTATGATAAATAAATTAATAAAAAAATATATTATTATTTGTAAATAAAATATAAAAAAATAATAATAATTTGTATAACATAATTTGTTAGCTATTATATAATAAAATTATTCTTAAATCTTAAGATAATTTAATAGCATTTTATTAATACCATCTTGAATTCACATAGTATATAATATAATTTGATTTATTCAAAATATTATAAATCTTTAATATGTTGTCTGATATGTTAATAAAAGTGTGACATAATAAAAGTGTGACATATTTAATGTAATACCCATATTTTTTTTAAATTATATTATATTTATAAGTAATAATTATTTTATGAATATTTAATTAAAGTTATGAATATAAAAGAATTTTTGAAATTTATTATATTTTAAAGAAATAAATATTTGAAAATAAAA
>CANXYC010621347.1:0-12515 GCA_948193065.1 Aleurites moluccanus | reverse complement strand
TATTATTATAGTAAAGTATCTATTATATTATATGTTATATGTTATTAAATATTTTATGCATATTATGGCATTTATTACTATCACTATGCATTTACTGCATTCTTATGCTTTTGAACTCACTGAGTATTTTTATACTCATTCACGTAGTGTTTAATATTTTTCAGGTCTTCAGTGAGGCACGTATTCCATTGGCAACATCTTCATCTGCCTTGGAAGTTGACTTGCATGTAATTATTAAACTCTAAAGCTATGTAAATAATATATATAATAGTTTCCATGGTACTGTATATAGATTGTTGGCATGTAGATATAATTACGGGTTGCATATATATTATGTTACTAATAATTAATGTTTGGCTTATATATATATTGATGAGTTATATGTTATATATATTTTTAGATTATTAATGGAGATCCAGAGGGATCAGGAGTTGGTGATGATTGTGGATATTTGAAGTGTTATTTGTTGTGTTTGATTTTGGGCATAGTCTTATTTTAGGGAAAATGCTGGCGAATTTTCTTCAGCATTTATAAGTGTATTAAGTTGTAATTATTTTTGCATATCATATAGATGGTTCATTGGGGTTCTTCGTGGTATTGGTCGCTTATGCATCACCCATACCCTAGGACCGTTGAGACTCCCGGGATGGGTCGTGACACTAAATCTGCCAATTCCCTACATAACTCCATCATCCCTCTCATCATCTCAATTCTCCAGGGATCACTGCCCCTCTTTGTATCCTCTATAGTCCGTCAGGATCTGGACGAACCCTCTAAAACTATATACTTTCTTACTAACGACTCATTGGAGGCTACCTCTGCCTCCCTGGTATCCCGGTATCCATCGCCGGACATCTCTATAATCTGTTAAAAATTCTGAAACATACCCAGTACATCATAGAAACGCAGAATGCTAACACATATCAGATGAATATAGCAAAAGACAATACAGGAATTCCTATGCTCTATGATTTACTTAATTCTACCCATTCTGTACCTATTCACTATTCCTCTGTAATTCAGGTACTATTCATTTGTAACCTAGAACTCTGATGTCTGTAAGCTATTGCTCTGATACCACCTCTGTCACCACCCGTTTACGGATCACGATGGTCCTAGGATGCAGGAGATGCCAATGGCGACCAACACCCATAGAACCCAGTATCACATGCAATATCTATAACCATCAATTTATTATTCATTTTATTTAGTTACTATTCATTCTACAATTCTGTAAAACTATTTGAAATTTAGTATTGTTGGCTGTAACATCCATCATCATATATCATATACCATAAAGCATCATCACATATACATATACATTTTCATATCCTAACTAACCCATACATATCCCATGGAGCAACTAGAACATGAACATCAAAATATAGTATTTAATATATTTACATTATTATCAATTGACAGCAGAAATCCACAGAATGACTGAAGTTGGAATTCTGCAATCTACTTTTCCCCTGAAATGGTTAAACACGGAAAATGTGAGTATATAAGATACTCGGTGAATCTATATGCATCACCAATAAAAATAATATGGATCAAAGGAATAATAAAAATAAGGTAATAATGGTACCAATATCAATAATGTCAAGTTACAGAATCATTAACAGAAAATGATAGGAGGATCAATGGTCATATCAATGGCATGGAATCATATGGTAAGATAGATATAGGGCCCTGAAACATGTAGACTATGTGTAATCACACAGTCGATCTCATATCAAGTAAACATAAGACTGATCAGGTCTTATGGCTAGGACCAATAACCCTTCCCAGCTAGGCATCAATATCAATGTGCACATTCCCTTCCCTATAACTAACCTAGAACGGATTTAAGTTCCTTTTTTTCTATAATTTAATAGAGTTAGGTTTTCTTTTTCATACACTTCTTTTGTTTTACTTAAAATGTATCAATCTCCTCATAAAGCAAGTGAAAAACATTCAAGCCACCCTTAAAGCTCAACAAATCAATTTCACCAATATACTAAATATCCAACATCAGTCCATCATTGATGAGATGAAAGGAATAATAAACCTACCTCATCAATCCACATATGTTAAGCAAAACCACACCACCTCAAATCCTTCTCATGTTAATCAAACAAACACCACACTTCCACAAATCAATCCTTCCACCTCAAACCCTTTCCAAGGAGGAGAAACCTTAATAGAAAAACAATTTCTAATCAGACTTGAAGAAATGGAGAAAATCATTAGATCCTTGAAAAACCATAATAACTTGATTGATGTGGGCATCTTAACCCTATTGTGGTATCTTTTATGGCGACGGTCCAGATTCGAACCTAAGGTATATTGGTAAGAATTAACAAAAGTGAGACTACAAATGTAGTGCATTTCCTTCCTCTATGAAATGAATGATGATTTTATCCTTGGCTAAGCACCATACCGCCTTATCTAGAGATCTAAGTAAGGAAATTGGGTACGGATTAGGAAAGGTATTAGGCACCCCTGTCTACCTGGCCATTGGCCAGCCTTCCTATTTAGCTAGAAGTCATAGGTGAACTAACTTAGGCATAAAATTGAAAGAAGCAATCCATAAGCCAAAAAAAGGTAAGTTCTATCATGACACATGCTCAACCATACCATAATCTAGACCAAGCATAATTCCCTGGAAAGATTGAAGGAGTCACAAGCGATCTCACTTAAAACTCAACCTCCTTAGACATAATTATATGAGGTCTATTAAATTATACAATCTCACAAGGTCACGCCTAAAGATTTCATAAAATGTTCATTGCATAGTAAAACTCCTTAATAGCCCCAAAGAAATGGAAGGAGAAATGAATAATGTAGTCCTAATAAGATATTTACATAATCATATTATACTATAAACATTCATTCATTCAACTTCTTAGAATAAAGAAGTAGCAAAAAAGAAAATTGAATTACTCAATTTAATGCATTAAATGAAATATGTGCACCTTCACCTTTCTTGGGCCTTAATGCATTTTTGACCCTTTTATCTTTTATGCTTGGGTCTCATATTACTCATACCATTTATTTTATTTACTACACCCATATATAGATAACTCATACAACCCAAATATATGCACAACGTACTTTGTAAAATAGCATACTTCCTTTTCATTACATCAAAACTCATGTTTATCATATGCATGATGCAAAACATATAAGCATGACACTTTAACTATTTGATTTATATACAAATGATAAAAATGTATTACAATAATAATGCATACACTACATCATTCTTAAGTTAAACCACTTTTAACAACTGACCTAATCATGGCATGTTAACCTATAAGAAACACTTTATATTGCATGGAAACAAAGTTTGCATTCATTCCATCATGCCTTATGCATTTAAAGTTTATGCTCAAATTATTCAATCATGGCATTATGTTCAGTTTTAAGTTATTTTACCATACATTCAATCATGCCATATTGCACATAATAATAAGCATATTAATTTTTAAGTTTAGAACCTAAATTAGGCATTATAGTAACAAACATGCAAGACTAAGTTTAACTTTGACACTTTTATTCCTAGCATTCTTCTAAATCAACAAAAATCATCATGTAGTTATACAACCTAAGTTTTATGCATCTACTCATAGCATATAGATACTTATATACAATTAAAAGTATCAAATGGACATAAAAATCAATAAATAAAACAAAGAAGATAAGAAAGCATCTCCATGGCATAAGAAAATGCCTTCATGGCATATTTAGGGTCGTGTGGCTCTTCTCAGTCTTGCATGGGACAAGGAAGAGCAGTGTGATTCTTCCCAAGAGCCATTTGGCCCTTCTGACTTGACAATGAACTCCCACCCGATTTTAAATCATTTTTGCATCTTTTTTTTAGGAATTTTCAATTCTTTTTCATCCTAAATAACCCAAAAACTATTCCTAATGATGTTAAGTGTTTTAAATTCAATAAAAATAATTTTTAGAACAAGAAAATACAATAAAATAGTTGCTTGAGAAAAAAATGTAAGTTTTATGCAAAAGGAAACTAAGCATGCTTCCTAGGTTCTTTTAGTTCAAATTAATTAAATTTTTAATTAGGATAGTTAATTGTTATTTAAACATGGATTCTTAAATCTAATTTAGTTCATATCAAAAGATTTTATAAAGAAGAAGAGAAAATAAAGATCACATGAATTGTTATCAATCCATGTGATTATACCCAAAGAACTCACATGATTTCTAAATAAAAATAAAAGAGGTAACTACTCAAACCTAAATATACCAAGGCTCAGCAAATCGCCCTCTATAATACCCTAGGCAACCTTATTTTATATGCATGATTTAATTCTCAATTTATAGTTTAAAAGTATTGAAATGATTGAAAATAATTGTAGAAACACAGTTAGAAAGCAAATGAAATACTTTTTCGAAAATCGTCAGTGTCATAAACATTGCCGAGAAAATAGCAGTCCGGGAAACAATTGAATTTCTGATTCTGACTAGTGGGTAAAGGATCATATAAATGCATGTGTAATTATGATAAAAAGAAAGAGGTGAAAAATGTTTAGGAACACTAAAAAAGTAAGTGATGGCAAAACCGTAAATAAATAGAACTTTGAGGGGTATAGTAGAAATTGGTCTATCTGAGTTTCAGAGTGACTCTAAAAATATTTTTATAAATAAGTATAAATAAAAATAAGCCTTTTGAATCCCCACTTTCAAATCTAATTCTCAACAGAATTGTCAGAATAAATTACAGAAGAAGTTGGGATCAAAGTATGAATACTTGAATGTTTAAGGACCAAAATAGAAATTTGCCATTTTAACTTAATATTTAAGAATTGCCTTAGTCAATTTTTTCCATCTTCTTCTTCTTGCTTGAGTTGGTCGAACCATTTCCTTGCTTCTTCCTCCATTTCTATAGTAAATTTCCTAAAGAGAATTCAAAGAAAACTTAAGTTTTAACTTGGTTCTTCCATTCTACACCATTGATTCACTTGAAATCATAAAGAAATTCTTGAAATTCTTGAAAGAGAATTTCAGTGGGAACTTCATCTTGAAGTAAGGAATTAGTTTGTTTAGTTTTATGATTTATTTAGGTGATTTAGAGGTTGATTAGAATGGGTTTTGTGGTTCATTGCATCAATTGATGCATTTATTAGATTTCCCCTCATTTCAAACCCTAGGTTGAAGTTGTTTGATTTGGCTTGATGATTTAGTGTTAGTTTATGTTGTTTAAGCTTAGAATATGTTAATTAGAGGCTAATGGATGAATTATTTATGGTTGATAGAAAATCAAGATAGCCATACTTGTGCATTTTACCTCCTTTGAAGCATTTGGTAGAAAATAAATTTTCCTAAACAATTTGGAGTACTATGTGAGTTTAATATGCATCAAATTACATGACTATAACATTGGATTGATGATTAGAATTATATTTTGGAACCATGTTTTTGGTTGAACCCTTGTTCACTATTCATGCCTTTGATTTTTGCTTTGTATTCCTTAGCCAATTTGATCTTCTAAATGATGTTTATTGTTGTATATGTATTGCCTATTGAATTGCTTTGGTTGTGAGTTGATTGTTGTATAATGGGGCAATGTTGGAGTTGCACCATAACTATGCCAATTTGTCCATTTCATAATGTCCACCATGAGTTTGATGAAATACCTAGTTATATTGTCATTGGCCTATCATTCCTTTCTCCATAGGCCTACCAATTTGAATGTCATTGTCGCCAGCAATATTAACATGTCAATTGTGCCTATGTATAACCAATCTTTTTTTCATACCTTTGTTGTTTACTAAACAATTACCATTGCTTATCTATTGCTTATCGCTATTCCGTTGATTAAACTGTTACTTGAAATGATTAATATTGAGATTGTTGATATTAGTGATATCATTGTTGCATAATGGTATCTAATGATATGTTTCATACTTGTATTGACCTTAATGTGGTTTGACAGAGCTGCCACTCTGACAGGGTAGTGGGTACATACTGTCAGCAATGTGCATATTGTTTATTGAAACCTTAGCTGGGAAGGGTTATTGGTCCTAGCCATAAGACCTGATCAGTCTTATGTTTACTGATATGAGATTGACTGTATGTTTACATATAGTCTATATGTGTTCTGGCCCTATATCTGTCTTTCCATATTATATTATTCTTTTGATATGATTATTGACCTACCTTTTATTCTCTGGTATTGATTCTGTAATATGATTATATCGACAAAATGTCATCATTGCTATCATTGTTACCATTTATTATTGATCCAAACTACTTTTATTGGCGATGCATATTAGATTAACTGAGTATCTTATATATTCACTCTTTTCATTGTCTACCATTTCAGGTGCAGAGTAGATAGCAGAATCCCAATTTCAGACACTCTGTGGATTTCTGCAGTCTTTTGTTAGCAATATAATTATATTAAATACTGTATTTTGATGTTTATAATCTAGCTGCTCCATGGAGTATGTATGGGTTAGTTAGGATATGAACATGTTTGTATGATATTATATGATATTTGAGTATTGATATGGTATATGATGATGGATGGTACAGCCAACAACATAGAAATTATAAACAGTTTACATAATTGCAAAATAAATAGTAACTAAGTAAATGAATTAATTAATTGATGGTTATAGATATTTGCATGTGATATTGGGTTCTACGGGTGTCGGTCGCCATTGGCATCTCCTGCATCCTATGACCGCCGTGATCCGAAAATGGGTCGTGACACCCTTAGGCTTTGTTCATCTTATGGGTGATTTCAAATGTTAAGAATGTCTATGCTCGAAAAAGATCGCTTATCTTCAAGTGCTTACTTTGACCCAAGCTTTAATTTACTTAAATATACTTCATTTATCAAGAACACTATCAAAAACATTCTTTTATGCTCTTGAAAGAAGTTTAAAAGAAGAAGAGACAAATCTCAAATTTGTTATTGTGATTCTTAAAGAAAATGATTATTTTGTATATTTTAAACATATTTTGATTGATTGATTTTAAGAAAATCTTTAGGCTTTTTTTTTTTTTTTTTTTTTTGTAATAAGATTGATTAGAAATTAAGTTTAGTGTTTGATTGAAAGGAAGAGTTATTTTCGAGAATTAGAACGTAAAAGATTCTGATCCTTCAACTAGTGAGGATGGAGACCTATTTATAGGCTTTTTTCCCACTTGAATAGGAAGAAATAAGAATAAAAGACTCCTATTTAGGTTTATTCAAATTTCCTAAGTAATAGAACATCCTAAATAGCCAAAACATAGCTTCCAAAATAGCTTTAGGGTTACTTACTAACCAAGAACCCTAAAACTTCCATTTTAACTTTTAACTCAAATCTTCCATTTTGATTAAAATACCAAATAAAACTTTTTGGAAGCTAATTTGGCATAAAAATAAACCTGGAAACTCCAAAATTGGAAGAAAAATCAGACCAGGAGTGGCAGAGGTGAGCAGTGGCTCGCGCAAACGGTCCTGAAGCTTGTCAGCTCGTGGAAGAGCCATGTGGCTCTTCACAGAGCCGAGCAGCTCAAGCAAGGGTCGTGTTGCCCTTCCTTGGGCTGTGTGGCTATACAAGCAGCCACAAGACTCTTGCAAGAAGCCACAGGACAATGGTTGCCATACAGGCCCGACGATTTGCTACAAATGGGCCCGTCGACCCCCGTGCACCCGTTCTTGCGTCTGATCCATCCAAAATGACCCTAAACTTTCCAAGAACCCTTAGAACAATTTTTAAACTCTTTTTAACTGAGAAAACAACTTAAATTATCCTTGGGCTCATTTAGGCTCGATGGCTTACCGCAACCGAGCCATAGTCTAGGGGCCCAATTTGCGTCCGGACTATCAAATATGGCCCAAAATAACCTAAATACATTTTGACATATTTTATATTAAAATACAAACTTAGATCATCAATTGCTAAGAAAACCCTAATAATTTCCTCGATTTAAAAGCAAAAGTAATTACTTTGACAAACAACCTTCTTCTCACAATCTCGATTTTTGATGCTACATCATTGGACTCCGGCTCGGGCTTAAAGTGTGTCAGAAATTGGTGCTAACACCTGTTCCCTAATGCCAAGCTTCCACCCAAGTTCAAAATGCCTAAAATGGATAAATCTGATGGAACCACTTGCCTTAAAATGCATTTGAAGATATCTATGGGGGCAATAAAGCCTTTAGGACTTCGTGATGAGCTCCTTGCTCAACTAATCTAACAATCCTTTATTAGAGCTGCCAAAATATGTTTTCTTTCCCTAGACTATAACCGAGTGCGGACATGGAAAAATATTTGTAATGATTTTATCACACATTATCATTACAACACCAAAGTAGACATTACTAGGCATGACTTAGAAACCACCAAGAAATTTCTAAAAGAGTCCTTCACTTCGTCTTCACAAGATGGAAAACTAAAGTTGCTCAAATGTTGAACCCATCAGCTGAGCAAAAGCAAGTAGATATCCTTGTTAAAAATCTACTCCTAATTTATTAGGACCATTTATTGACCCAATACCTTCCTAGCTTCAAAGCTTTGATTGCAATTGTCAGAAAAGTTAAAGATTGCATCCAAAGTGAACAATTTCAAGATGAACAATGATGAAATATATGCAATAAGAACCCAACCACCTCTGAGGCAAAGTTGGCATTCATATAACTAATATGAATTGTGATGAAATATCTGTAATAAGAACCCAACCACCTCTAAGGCATAGTTGACACGCCTCAATTCCACCACTTCCTTCATCATGAATCTGACCCATGCCAAGGCCCATGAACCTTTAAGTGGAAATAACCCCCACCTCATCTTATCAACCAAACTGAATCCCAATTAGCATGATTTTATGGAGGAGCTCAAGCTTAGCTAGTCCGACATGTCTGAATCTAAAGTTCGAGTTCGGCTCCAAATCTAAATCTAAATCTGAGTCTGAATCAGAATTTGTCATTTTTTTTTCTTTCTTTGTATTTCTTTGGACCATGTTAGTCCATTTTCCTTTCCTTGTAATGTTAAATGTTGTTTGATAATAAACTATTTACATTCTTTCTTATAAAAGTGCGCACTTTTTTTCTTTTTTTCTAAAGTGGATGAGCTAAAAAAAAATAAAAATAAAAAGTGAAAAGTAAAAAATGAAATAAAAAAATAAAAAAAAATAAATGAATTTTGGCAACTACTTCCAATCCATCATAAGTTATCCATGAAAGGATTAGAACTCAAATCTCTTGAGAGCATCACAAATTACTTCATCAATTGATGAGACAATTAAAGCAACAAGAAAAAGCCCATCAAAAGATGGTTTGCTCCTTTCCTCCTCATCAACTCCCAACCAAGAGAAAAATCAAATAGCATCCAACTGATGGGATGATTAAAGGAACAATCAAAATGACGGTAAAAAAATGATCATCCATTAATCGGTTTGTCAATTCTCAACCAAGGACACAATCAAAGATGATTGGATCATCCATGAATCGTATCGGATCTCTTTATAAGTTTTAAATACTTGCAAGTGTATGAATCTTATCGTACATAACGATAAGTTTACCCCAAGGTCGATCTGTTTGCAAAGTTGAGAAAATATACCTAGACGCAATATAATTTAACTTATTATTCTATTAATGTTAATAAATACTAAAAATCAAATAGATCCTAAAAACTCTAATAAAGGGTTATTTTTGGATTGATTGAAAAGTAAATTGCCTGTAAATTAAAAGTGAAGGTAGTGAGCAATGAAATTAAGAGAAAAAGAGAGAGCAATGAACACAATAACATTAAAGTAATAGTAACAAGAGAACTAAGAAAATAGATTTAAAAACTATGGAAGGCGGGTTCCTAAGGAATGCAATTTTCCCAAATAGGTTAGCATGCCAGGTATCAATTTCTGTCAACCAAGTAATTGAATATACTAAATCAAGAACTAACAGCTTTTCGGATTATAATCCTAATTCAATATATTTAAAGGCTAACGGCCTTTTAGATTATTGCCCCTATATTATTGGTTTCATATTTGATATTAATCCTCATCATTCGATTTACTAATTAATACTTACATACAAGTGTTTGTCATGCACCTATCTGAGAATAAAGAGCAAACTAACAATATATATGAATTATAAACATGTGTAACCTAAATGGTTTCATTACAAACCCTAGAATTAAATATTTAAATCATAATAGAATTAGAAACACAATACATATTCATAGCAGTCAAATAGTTCATTCACAATGATCATGTAAAATAATTGAGCAAATGTAGTGAATGAGTAAAAGGGAAAAAAATTATTATTCCAATGAAGACTCCTCCAAGTGAAGTTTAATCTCTTGCAACTCTACCTTGCTTTCATCCAATTATAGCTTGAACCTTTAATTAAAAATAAAACAATAGAGACAAAATTGAAAACTCAATCTAAGAACAAAAGAAAACTATGTTGTGTCTTGTTGAAGTTTTGAGGTAGCTAGGGTTTGAAATCTACCAACTACCCTTTGTTTATGTCTTCTTTATCTATTTAAAGTTGTTTTAAATTCCATAATTTTCTCCTTTAATTTTGAGATTAAGCCAATCTTTATATCTTTCCATATCTTCTATTTGATTTTATTTATTGCATCTTTATTGAGATCATTTGAATATCTTAGTTGAAGTTGTATCAAAAGTGTCATGCATAGTTGAAAGGTTGGTAATGCCCTTGATGAGAGTGTCACAACCTTGGTTGGCCACGCCTTGGTATAGGAGGCACAACCTTGGAAGCATTTTGGAAAGGGCTCATGCCCTTGGGAAGATGGCACGCTCATAGGGTCTTTTGATGAATAATGTCAAGGGCTTAAAGGAAGGCCAAAGCCTTTAGGGTCTTTTGGTAAATAGTGCCATGGCCTTGGGATCTTTTATTTTAAGTACTCCACGACCTTAAGAAGAAAGGCATGCCCTTGGGGGATTTTAGAGAAGGTGTCAAGGCCTTGGAAAAATGGCAAGGCCTTGGGGCTTTTAAAGAAGGTGTCAAGGCCTTGGGAAAATGGCAAGGCCTTGTGGCTTTTAAAGAAGGCTCATACCCTTTGCCTAGGTTCCATGCCCATGAAGCTTCTATCCAAATTAGCTTGCTCCTTTTCTTTTAAAAACACCTAGAAAAGAGATTAAAACACAAAATTTCTACAAAATATTTATTAGACATAATTTATTAAAATGTTAATTAAAAATAACTAAAAGCTAAGTATAATATGAATGAAATATGATGATCTCTAATAGCTAAGTGTTCGGAAGTTCATAACTTAGCATTATAATGATGAATATGTGTAATATGAATGAAATATGATGATAGAAATGTATTTGATGCATAAAAGATATGAAAAGTGTTAAAAGAGTGATATAGGGCCTTTGATGTATAACATGTGTCAATGTGTGTTTATGTGTTAACATGCTTGAATATGACATGACATGTGTTTTTATATGGATAGTAATGAGTATAAGTCTTATAAGAGCAATTTGGTTATTATAGGAGAATCATCCTGAGCTAGGGCTACGGACGGCGAGTCACGGGCTGATTAGGCCTGTTTGGAGTACTATTTGGGAATTTTTGATAGAGGTGAGTCTATATATATGATTGATGCATTATTCATTCATAAGTCATGCATTTATGCTTATGAAATGATATCCTTGCTTGAAAACCATTAATGATCCACTTTTGGGCAGATTTGCCAATATGACCTAAAACAGAGCTACCGAAATGCCTATAATTGGCATAAACTTTGAATTGCTATAAAAGTCATTCTGAAAGGCTTTTTGATATGAAACAAAGCCCAATTGTCTATTATATATATGTATTTGTTATTGGTATAAAGAAAATGCCATGTAAATATTGATTTCAAAGCAAACCAGAAAGTGCCTGAAAAATGAGAAACGGATCCGGAATTTAGGAGCTAGTTGCGGCAGCACAAATTGGGCCCCAATGGGCAAAAATATGAAATTGAGCCAAACTCTTTCTTTGAATCTTATAATGTTATATATCATCTTTTAAGTCATATTTGAGACTCATTTTGATATGTTTTTACTATATGAGACATTTGCATATAATATGTTATAACAGGACTACTTCGATGGTGTAGAAATAAACCATCGGTTGTGTACACAAATATCTATTATGACTTCTGCTAAGGAGGGGTAAATTCACTATGCCATGGAGAGATGTGGTTGGAAATGATGTAATTGGAGAGTTATGTGATGGAAGAGAAATGACAACTCAGTTTGCTATATGATATGATATGACATGTTACAGGCTCCTGTTATATTATATGCATTATGGTTCATGATATGTATTTCATCATGCTGTCATCAATATTCTTATTTACAGATCATTAATGGATAGATATGATTGTTCATGCATAATATTGCATACTCATATATATATATATATTGACTCACTGAGTATAATGTTATACTCACCCCCTTCAGTGGTTATATGTTTTCAGGACCTCAGTGAGGCAGACATCCATTGGCTACATCATCTTCAGCCTTGGATTACAGATGTATGTATTTGAGGTCACTCCT